>JABTXL010006268.1:31168218-31179501 GCA_025134845.1 Neodon shergylaensis | reverse complement strand
AATAAATAAATAAATAAATAAATAAATAAATAAATAAATAAATAAATAAATGTTTAGGCACCATTTCCGGGAAAGTTGGCAAGGCTCAGGTACAGAGCGGAGAGTTCTTGACAGTAGGCAAGAATGATAGACCAAATGAAAGCCATACCCCAAAATACAGAATGTTGTTCAGATTTGAGGGCCGTTTCTGTAATTTGGAGGCTGGCCTGAGAAGGCTCTTTTATTTCCCCACTAGAACCTTCTGGGAAAATTTCAGAGTTCTGCTTTGGCGATTGTCACTCCACACTTTGTGAACCTTGTGTCTGGTGTGGTAAGAAGAAACAAAGAATCATTAACTTTCACATCCCTGCTGCCCATAAATTGGAAAGCTAGGAACCGGTGGCGCCGGCCCTCCCTTCCCTCAACCCTCCCACCCCCACCTTCGCCTGGCACAGCCAGGATGCTGCGGCGCCAAAGGGCTCTCGCGGGTCGGGCCCCGCGCTCGCAGCTCCCTGGGGAAGCCGGGTTGCCAGGTTGGTTAACGCCTCCGCCCGTGCGCAGATTGTCCCGGGCTGAAGGCGCCACCTCTGGCGCTCAGGCGCGAGCCGCCCCTCCCGCGCAGCTCTTCTCCTCCAGGCCCTCCCTTCGCTCCTTCCACGCGCCGTTGCCCATCTCTGGCACCAACAGGTGCAGTAGCACTGGGTGTGGGTCACCATCCCAGGATGCAGGCGTGCGAGGGCAGCGCAGCCGGACGCCGGGCCTTCGACAGCATCTGCCCCAATACGATGCTGGATCTGTCGCGGCGGCCACTCGGCAAGCCCGGGAAGCCAGAGAGGAAGGTGGGGATGCTCGCTGTGGTCATGGTTCTGTCAGAGTCTGCCAGCCCAATGCGCCCCGACAGCTGACCTGAGGTCCCCGTTTCTGTGCCCGGCTAGTTCGTTCCTCCGTGGAAGTCCTTCTCCGGATGCGGCGGGGACAGCCCAGTGTCGGTGTACGAGGATCCCCCTGACGCAGAGCCCGCTGCACTGCCAGGTGAGCCCCGAGGCACCTGCACGAGGCCTCGATACCCTCGATTATGCTGGGTGGGTGCGGCACACGCGATCCGCAGCCCCTCTTTCCCCGGGCTCTGAGGTCCTGGTTGAGGGTCCTAGTGGCGACCTGGCAGAGAGGCTTAGGGTTCGTTGGATGCGTGTTTCCCGATCTTCCCGCGCAGCCCTCACCACCATAGACCTGCAGGACCTCGCAGACTGCACCTCGCTACTTGGCACCGAAGCGCCATCTAGTGCTGATTCTTCCGCCTCGCAGGTACTCTTTCCCTCGTTTGGCTCTTGGCCCCTTACAGATCCAAACGCAAAACTGGTGGGTTTACTTTCCTCTAAGGCCTCAAGATGGACTGGGGAGCACAGGCACACTCAGCATATTGTGGGTAGTCAAGCATCCTAGATCCCAATTTTCTCTTCCCCCCTAGTATGTTATTAAGTTCTCATTTTCGGGACTGGTCTGGCCAACTTTTACTACAGGGCCCTTTGTTATTCTACTGAACAAGGCAATTCGGAGCTGGTGGGCTGAGGAACCACGTGAATGGGCACAAGCTCATAGGATAACTGTTTTGTTTGTTACCCACTTCCGGTCAGGAACCATTTATATTTCGTAGGTACCAAAGGACTATCAAAGTCACTGGGGGGAGGGGGGGACCGACAAAGGTCTCTTAAGCAAACTGATGGAAACCATTCTGTCTGTAGAGACGGACACCCAGCAGCTGGCCACTTTAAACGTTTTATTCTACTCCTCTGTTGGAGCCCACAAGACTCTACAGTGACTGCACAGCGTCATGACAGACCAATAGGCAGATCCATGGGAAGTGTAAACGTCCATGTCCTCATGGAATAACCCATTTTGTAGGGCTGAGGGAACACTTGCCTTTTGGAAGAGTCGCTGTCATATCTGTGGAAATCTTGGGAAGCCATGACTCTTCCCTTCAAAATAGGATTCATTCCCTAAACACTTCAACAGTTTGACTTCTGCACAGGCAACGGAGTAACTTTGCTCCAGTCCGCAACACCATGAGGCCTTGGAGTGATGACATTCACTTTGTTCTAGCAATCAAATTTACATAGAGTCAACCCTACAAAGTTATCAGCTAACAGACCACATAGAAATTTCTATAGAAGACAGCACTGAGCAGGAAGGCAGCATGCCCCACCTTTGCTAACAAACAAATCTGGGCGTCCCCAAAGCTGGTTATCACAAGAAATTAGATGAGGAGAATGGGGGAATCCAGGATTCAGGGATGTTTAGTAACTTTATCTAATAGTTTAGAATGCCAGGTACTTCCTCTTCAAAGCTGTCTCTTTCCAGGGTCAGGCCACCTCTTCTGGAGTACTGCTTTGTTGGCTTCTACCTGCTCTTTTGGTGACTTTATCAGAAATTATCACATATTATCAATGTCTTTGCCTATGGAATTTTCCAGCTATATCTGTAAAAACTAGAACATCACGGAGATAAGCCTGTACTCTCCTCCTCTTCCTCCTCCTCTCCTCCTCGCTACTTCTTCCCCTTATTCTCCTTATCCTTCCCCTTACTCTTCTTCTCCTTATTCTTCCTCTCCTCTGTGCCCCCTTGTGCAAAAACTACAGAAGATACAGAGATAAAGTACTTGAGTTAATTTTTTACCCTCAGATCCTTGCCTTCCATAGACATCCAGTCCTGAGTCCTAAGGGGTACTGAGGCTGGTACTCAAGGTCCCCATTACTCCCACAACATTCTAGTCCCTTGCCATCTCAGGAAATAGAGAATTTTCCCTTTCCCTTGAAACCTTCCTATTTTATCCCATTTCCATCTCTTACCATCGCTTACACATCCCAGGCAGAGAATGGAGCCTCTCTGCTCTGGTGCCTCAGAGGCCAGGGACTCGATTCTTCTTTGGTAACACACGAAGCGTCCAGAAGGACAGGTGGTCTTATCCAGATGAGAACCCAAGGGAAGAGGACTCCTTCCAGTTTCCTAACAGCAGGTGCTGGGACCACAAGGTGCATGGGGACAGGCCCAGTACAGAACTCTGCAAAATTCGTGACCACCGTGAAGAAGTGACTGAGCAACACGTTTAAGGACTCCTCTGCCAGCCTTTTATACCCTTAGGGAGGAGTTCAGGGTACAGGTGGTGCCCAGAAGTGGATCTTAAGGCAGAGGGTGGGAGGGACCACCACCCTGCAGAGACTGGTTCATTCTTTTTAGACCTGATGCTCAAATAAAGAAGTCAAGCCTGGGCCTCTCACCTGACCCAGAGTCCTCAGTGTCTGCAGCTGCTGAGGTCATCTGTCCTCTTTTGTCCATAAGGGAGTCTGGTTCTTGAAAATAAGGCCAGAAAGAAGGGTTCTTTTCAATTTCCCAACATATATGACTACCAGGAAAGAAGGGCTTCTGGGAGAACAAAATGATCAATACAAAGATAAGACTCAATAGTGGAATCACTAGGCATTTCTGGTGTACGTCTAGGAAGATGCCTGGACCTGTACCTTCTTACCATTTCCTTCTCTCTCAGGCATCTGGGAACCCTGGTCAGGCAATATGGAGGTATATCCCACCATAGGCGAAAACCCAACTCCAACTTTTAGAGAAACTGAGAAAACAAAACAACAACCCATCAACAGCAACAGCACACACACACTAACAACAGCAACAACAACATAGCTGCTACAGTCTCTTGAACAGACACCTTTCATAGTATCCCTGACCCCATTGGTCACAGCCCCACCCTTCCCTTTCCTTTACCAGTGAGGTGGTTAGCACTTTAGGCCTAGACTTTGGAAGCCTTGGTGCCTGTCCTGGTGTTAATGCCAAGCTTTCGGCTCTTAGAAAGGTAAGGGTGGGGGTGGGGGTAGTTTAAGTAGGAATTGCAATTCCATGGGTGCACAAAGAATATCAAAAGGAGTCAGAATGGCTGCCTGATGATCCACTTGTGAGGAAGCTCAGGTGGGCTGTTCAAAACCCAGCTGGACTGGCGGGTGGTGTTTGAGACTTGCAAGAGCAATACTCACGCTTGCCAGCCCAAGGTAAACCTACTGTTCTATGGGTGAGGTGAAGCTTACTATTATTATTTTTTTTGTGAACCAGAGTGCATGCAGACTAACCTTAGAAGCTTCAAGGATGTCTGTCTGTCTGTTTAGAATTGTTCTCCGGAGCCCAGACTCAGTGTTGACTGGCTCACACCATTGCTTTGTTTTAGAACCCTTCCTTGCAAACTGAAGACGATTTCAGCCTGCAGAATTTCAGAGACACTGTGGATGATCTCATTGCAGGCAAGTGCAGTCTCCTTGCAGTTAAATGACAGAAGGGATGTCACCTACCAAAACCATAGACTTCAGATTGTGTCGTGGTGAAGGTGGTCAGCCCAGCCACCTGACACCGGCCTGACACTGGCCAGCCTTTCTTTCACCAGAGGGTCGGACTCTCCCTAACTGAGGATATCCTTTCCCTAAAATGGGGAAATTATGTCATGTGGTCTTTAGGCTATGGGTTTCTCAGTGTAGGTTCTGGAAATGAGGTACCCATTCTGTGATGCCGTGGAACAGAAGTTAAATGACAAGTGTCAGAGAAACAAAACCTTATATGCTTCCCAGGCCTCCAGGAGGTTGGTTTGCCTGAGTTCCTTCAGATTAGCTCAGCAGGTGCTTATGAAAAAAACAGTGAGTAAGACCAGGAATCATAGATTTTGCCTTATGAAGAAAAACTCATACAACCCAAATGTCTGGGAAGCATTTTGCCCCTATGGCTAGTTGGGCACGATCCGGAGGCAGCCAATCCAGCTTTTGCTTTCTCCCAGATTCATCCTCTTTGATGTCGCCTCCCCTGACCGACGGTGACTTTCCCTTTTCCCCATGCGATGTTTCGTCTTTCGGGTCCTGCCTCTCACCATCGCTGGACCCACCTGCCTTGGGGTCTCCACAGCTGCCCCCACCACCCTGTGCTCCAGACCTGCCGCCACCGCCAACTGAGCAGTACTGGAAGGAGGTGGCCGACCAGAACCAGAGGGCACTGGGGACAGCTCTCATAGAGAATAACCAAGTAAGGACACCGGTGGTTAGGAATCTTGGGGTGCGGTCAGGGCCTAGTACAGAGCACAAGTTGGGAACTGTGAAGGTTGGTGTGCGCTTCTGTGGACCCAGGGGTTCTAGTAGCCGGTACTGTTCAATTGGCCCAAACTGGTTCTGAACTCACTAAATCGAGATGATCGCGTCCACCAGACATTCTTCTCTCTCTCTCTCTCTTTTTTCGGTTTCCTTTTCTTCCCCATGCCTTTCTTTTCTTTTGGAAAACAGGATCTCCTGTAGCCCAGGCTGGCCTCTAACTCCCTATGTAGCAGAGGATGACCTTGGTTGAACTCCTCATCCTCCAGACATGCATCACCATTTCTGGTTTATGGGATTCTGGATACCTAACCCAGGGATCCATGCATAAATACTCCACCAAACAGTGTTACACTCCCAGCCCTTTTCTTTTTCTTGAACTTGCCATGCAACGCACACAGGCTTGCCTAGAACTCTGATCCTCCTGCCTCAGTTTCTCCTAGTGCCAGGATTACAGGTGTGCACCACTGCCCTGGATTCCCATCAGATTGGTAATAGTGCTAACAATATTGATGGAAGTTTTCTATGTGCCTGACTCTGCGTTTACCAACTTATTTTCTTCTCTCATTTTATACAACACAGAAGCTAGACAATCCCACTAGCCCCATTTTTATAGATAAATAAATTGAGACATGAGGCGGTTGAACTTCACAGGGAGCACCTGTTGTCCAAATCAATACTCTTTTTTTAAAAAATATTTATTTATTTATTATGTATATAATATTCTGTGTATATGCCTACAGGCCAGAAGAGGGCACCAGACCTCCTTACAGATGGTTGTGAGCCACCATGTGGTTGCTGGGAATTGAACTCAGGATCTCTGGAATAGCACGCAATGCTCTTAACCTCTGAGCCATCTCTCCAACCCGAAATCAATACTCTTGACTACCACCGAAGAACACATTAACGTTTAACTGAGATATAGTTTATCACACAACTATTTTGTTTAAAAAAAAAGTCAAATAATTGGCTACTGTCAGGAGAACAAAGGTCCGTGGGTCCTCGGTCCCGATGTGATGTCAGGGTCTGAGTTCAATTCCTGAAGAGTGGACCCAGCATTGTGGCCTCTCTGATGTTAGATGTCCTACTGCAGCTGCACGTGACGCTGACGCAGAAGCAGGAGGAGATCGCCTCACTCAGGGAGAGAAACGTTCAGTTGAAAGAACTCGCCAGCCGGACCCGGCACCTGGCCTCAGTGCTGGACGTGAGTGGACAGGCGTGCGGGACACCGTCGGAAGTGTAGCAGCGGCGCCTGTGATGGGGCCCCTGGTGTCCCTTGTGTAGCGCGCACCCGGGGCTCTTTCTGTTTACGCAGCTCCAGGCGAGTCCTCCTGGCTCTTCATCTTTTACAGAAGCTGATGATCACGCAGTCCCCACCAGAGCCCTTCCAGATCAAGGCGACAACGAAAAGGAGCCTGGAGGAGCTGTTCTGTGCGGCGGGCCAAGGAGGACAGGGTTGCTCGGAAGTAACCGCCATCCTTAGGGACATCTCCCAGCGCTGCGATGAAGCCCTGCAGAACCGCGACCCCAAGCGACCTAGGCTGCAACAAGAGCCAGGCAGCAAGAACTGCAACTCCAGGAACCTGCATGGTGCCTTCCGAGGGCTGCGCACCAACTGCAGCTCCAGCTCGGTGAACCTGAGCCACAGTGAGCTGGAGGAGGGCGGCTCCTTTAGCACGCCCATCCGCAGCCACAGTACCATCCGAACACTGGCCTTCCCCCAGGGCAAAGCCTTCACCATCAGGACAGTCACTGGTGGTTACAAATTCCGCTGGGTCCCCAGCTGAGCAGGGATGTGGTTTCCCCTAAAACACTGCCCTGTGACCAGATGGAAGCTTCTACAAGCCAGTGGTTTCCAGAATTCTCTGCAATGCCATTCTGAAATGCGAGAATGCCATTCTGAAATTTAATATTTTTTTTTTCAAGAACAAAAATGATCCTGAAATGTTGACATCCGCGCTCTAAAAAGCTCTGCTCCGGAGCACGGTGTATTGCTCACCTCTCTGCGGTGAAAGTGTGTGTGTAAGTGTGTGTATACACATGCACACGTGCTACACACACATTATAGTCCAACTTAGAAGTATTTATTTTCTAGCGCTTTGAGTTTGTTTGAGCCAGAATTCACCTGGCCCAGGCTGACCTCAGGCTTGCCATTATGATGGCTTCGAACTGTGGGCCCTTCTGCTTCCACCTCCTGCATGCTGGGATTACAGGTGTTAGCCACCACACTTAGCTGGCTTTAGCTGCGTTTTAAAGTCATGGGTGCTCCAGATTTATAAGAAGGGAGAATAGTGCAAAGAAATGATTTTTTTTTCCACTAAAGGGGCTTTCTTGGACTCATCCGATCCCCAGTCACTTCAGGACTCTAGGCCCAGAAACCTGCTATCAGTGTGAGGGTTTCAACACATTGGACTCAGTTTCCCTCCGTCTTTGGAGCACAACTAACTGTGTCACTACTGAAAAATTTATTTCAGTTGGAAAAGAAAAAAAAACAGGCAAGGTTACATAATTAGGTAAGTGCTGATGCAGAACAGGTGCTAAGCGCATTTGTTTAAAGTCACTGCCCATAATTCGGGAAGATGTGTAGTAGTAGGGCTGGAGAAATGACTCACAGTTAAGAGTGCTGGCTGCTCTAGCAGAGGGCTAGAGTTCAGTTCCCAGAATTCATTTCCGTGGCTCACAACTACCTGGGAGCTCCAGTCCTGGGGGTCTGACATCCTCTTCTGACATTTGTGGGCATATGCAAACTTCTAGGACACACACATACACACTTACACACACAGAGAGATATGCAAATCCATGTACACACATACATACATAGACACAGAGATATGTAAACACGTGTTCACACACACAGAGTCATATAAATCCCTTTCTACCTTTTGTGGGTACCTGAACACTCCTGGGACACACACTCACAAACACACACAGAGGGAGAGAGGGAAAGGGAAGGGGGGGGAAGGGAGAAAGAATTCTTTTTAAAAAAATTATGGCAGTGTCTCCATGCATTCAGCTTTATCAGTGCAAAGAAATCAGAACAACTGCAGCCAAACCACACTTAGCTGAGAAAGGCCAGTTGTTTTAACAAATGACATACACTGTACAAACTAGACCACTCATCACGCTCTGTGTTACGCGCCTGGGTCTTCTAAGCAGAATTTAGTGAACTTTGATTCTCACTTCCTATTGTCTGCAGTTCCTTTCCCCACACTCGGTTCTGGAAATGGCATGAATGGCATATGTCACATGCGATCCGTCTCGGCCTGCACAGTTCTCCCTCTGCGGGTCCCCCTGCCCCCTGGTCAGCTTGGGCAAGCCTCCAGACACATTGCACCACAGTGCACAGCTGGCTCTTCAGTTTGAGTGGACATAGCGGGCAGCAGGTGGGTTGGTGAAGGTGGCAGGACCTGCTCCTCCAGTTTGTCGTGGGTATGCTATCTGTATTTAAATAGTCATTTAGAAACAAAAAAAATTTGATAAAATAGACCATGTTTCCTCATATTTTGTCTAACAAATGAACTGAAAAAGTGGGTTGTTCAGATTTCCCCCCATAGGCTCAAATATACAGTTACTACAGGTCAGGATCATAAGAAACAACAACGAAGCCAGAAAAACAAAGTAAACGAATAAATTTTTTTAAGCCTGTCATGATAAACAATGACCCTCCCACTCTTTGCTTCTCATACTGAATTACCTTCAATGATCACGTACTGTAAAATATGTTTGGTTTCTTGTATGCCTAACAAAATAAAATGGATTTCTTTTCTATCTTATATCTAGATTTTAAATAACCACACTGCTATTGTCTGTCATTTTGCAGTTCTGCAATCACCGTGCTAGTGACCAGCAGCTCTGTCGTCTATTATTTTTAGAAAATATATAGGGGGACAGAGCCAGGTGGGGAAAACTAAACCTGGGAGAAAGGAGGTGGAGTCAGGGGAAGCCACGGAGCTGCCACTGAAGATAGACTGGAACTTTGCTGGTAGGGCCATGACCTTGTGGTGATACACAGACTAATGGAGATGGGTTAAATTAATATGAAAGAGTTAGCCAATAAGAAGCTAGAGCTAATGAGTCAAGCAGTAATGTAAATAAGACAGTTTCTGTGTGATTATTTTGGTTCTGGGCGGCCGGGATGAATAAGCAGCCCCCTGCAACACACACACACACACACACACACACACACACACACACACGAGACAGAGAAATCCAGATTCTGCATCTGATAAAAAAAAATGTAGTCTTTGTCTTTCTGGGTCTGGCTTATTTTGCTTAATGATCTCCAGTTCTATCTGTTTCTCTGTGAAAGTCATGAAATAATTTTTTATGGCTGCGTAAAATTCTATTGTGTATCTTTTCTGTATTTTCTTTCTTCATCTATTGATACCTGAGCTGGCTCCATTTTCTGACCATTATGTAGCAATAAACATGGATGTTCAAGTGTCCTCAGTATATATCCCAATGCTATAGCGGGGTCATATGGTAGTTCCATTTTAATTTGTATGTGTGTGCATGGTGAGTGGAGTGTGTGTGCGTGTGTGTGTGTGCGGTCGATATTGACTGTCTTCCTTGATCCTTCTCCACCTTGATTTTTGGGACAAGGTATCTTACTGATCCTGAAGCTCTTCGATTCAGCTGTGAGTGCCAGGGCTCTACCTAGCTCTGCCTCCCTAGTGCAATGGGTAACAGACACATGCTGTTAAACCTATTTAAATGTGGGTGCTGGTAGAGCAAACTCCAGTCCTCATACCTAGGCAGCAAACACTCTTGGCTGAGCCATCTCCCCAGCTCCTCCCCACTGACTTCCACAGCAGCTACGCTGGCTCCAGTTTCTACCAGCACTCCCAGTTTCCTGACACCCTAGCCAGCTTTTGTTGTCATTTTTTTTGATAATTAATCAGATTAGGAGGGAATATCTAGCAGTTTTCATTTGTATTTCGTTGGTGACCAAAGAAGTCAGTCAATGTTTCAAATGTTGGAAAAGAACCATTTTTTAATGTTGTTGACAGCTTTATTGAAAGTTAGTTAGCTGTAGCTGTGTAAGTTTTATTTCTGGGTCTTTCGTTCTATGACATTGATAAGCATGTCTGTTTTATGACCATTTTTGTTGCTATGGGTTTGCAGAATAATTTGATATCAGGTATTGAGACACATTAAAATTTCCTCTTTTTGCTTTTTCATTGTTCATATTACTTCTCTCTCCTTTCCCCTCCCTTCTTTTCTCACTCTTTGGTCTCTGCATCTCACAGAAAAGAGTGGTGGCACAAGGCTTTAATCCCAGCAGGCGGATCTCTGGGAGTTCAAGGCCAGTCTGGTCTACAGAGTGAGTTCTAGGACAGCAGAACTATTACACAGAAACCTCGTCCCCCAAAACAAAACAAAAGAACAGCAACAACAGAGTACACACACCTTGAAGTTCTTTTCCCACTTCTGCAGCAAATCACCTGAGGCTGGCATCTTGAAAAATTTAGTTCACATCTTGGGAGGTCTAAGAGCATAATGGCAGCATCTGCTGGCTCTAGCGAAGAGAAATTCTGCCTAAAAGAACACAGGGTGGAGGCATCACAACAGCACTGGAAGGGGGACCTCTCAGGTATGCAGTAATCTAAAGAGTGAGGAGGGGCCAGACTTGTTCTTCTAGAATAGTCTCTCTCACAGAATCTAACTGGGGTCCCATAGGAACTACTTTAAGCCCTTCTAATGGCCCCACAGACCAATTCCCTTAAACTAAGCAGTGATCTCTTAAAGGTCCTGATACAACAACACTGTCACATTGGGGTTCAATCCGCTGACACATGCACTTTGGGGGACAGCCTTAGGTGAGCAGCTCTACTGAAGACATTCACAACAGCTCCTGAACACTGAGGTAATTGTGGGGGAAGAACCCCAGTAATAGAGAAGTCTAGTTCTTCCTTTCCATCAAACTCCCTCACTTCAGTTTCCTCAGTCTGGGCATCTTGGTCCTGATGCTGCTCCAAGATTTTACCTTGGGAGAGATGGACTGATTTGAGAAGAGAGTATTTCACATATATCTTAGTGTCCTGGAAGTATGGGCAGGCTTAAAAATTGTATCCCTATGATGCTTCTAACACTCAGAAAGTGTGTGAACAGTAGTCCTTCCCCCACTAACTTCCTTAGCTGCCAGTTTTATTTACATCACATGTCTCAGCAAGTCGTC
>JABTXL010006268.1:31099640-31168208 GCA_025134845.1 Neodon shergylaensis | reverse complement strand
GGGGTTCTCTCTCGGCACTGTATAAGGGTTTGACTAAATCAATTCTGATATCTCTTTACCGGTGGAGTATCATACACCGTGGTTTCAGAGCACCAAACAAGCTTTTGTAGCGATGTAATTGATCCTTCCCCTCAACCTATGGTGATCTCTGTTTTTTCTCTGTCTTCATAGTTGTACATATTCCATAATTTTGTAAAATCGAAGTCATACACTATAGTCTCATGAAGTCAGTTTCTCTCAATTAGTAATATGCATTCATGTCTTTCTCATGGATCTATAGCTTATTTAATGTTAGATAAGATCCCATTATTTTCATGTCCAGAGTTTAATCACTCATCGACTGACATACATCATGGCAGCTTCTAAATGTTGGCAATTATGAATCTGGCCTTGGTGTGAAAGTTTTGCAGATGTGTGGTGGGTTGAATGAGAATGATCCCCAGAGACTCATATATTCACTACTTGGTTCCCAGTTGGTGGAACTGTTTGGGGAGGATTATGAGGTGTGGCCTTCTTGGAAGAGGTGCATCATGTGGGGCAGGCTTGGAGTTTTCAAAAGTTTTCACCATTCCTAATTAGTTCTCTCTGTTTCCTACTTGGTGACTAAGATGTAAGCTGTCAGGAACTGCTCCAGCAACAAGCCTGCCTGCCTACCTGCTGCTGTGCTTTCTGTCTTGGTGGTCATGAACTTCAAGCCTCTCCAACTGTGAGCCTCACATTAAATGCTTTCTCTTTTAAGTCGCTTTGGTCACGATGTTTTGCCACAATAGCCGAGAGAATAACTAAGAGGGTGTGTTTTTTAGGTGATTCTAAATTGAGTCATATTGGCAGGGAAAATTAACCATTGTGACAATCCATGAGCAAAAAAGAAATATAACCATAAATGGTTGCTTGGAGAGTGAGAGAACACCAGCATTACACAAAGCAAATACAAACTACAAATCCAGCCTCAGCTGCAGGATGGACAGCTGTGACCGCTTAGGTTTCGGCTGTTTTGTTTCTAAACTGAAAACAGACATGTTTGCCAAGTGTGGGGAGAAGAGAATAAGTGAAGCCATGTGTCAACTTTACTTTTATGGGACTTTTTGTTTCTCCTGTAGCCCAGGCTGGCCTTGGTAACTCTGTGTAGCCCCAAATGACCTTGAACTTGAGCTCCTCCTGTCTCCACCTCCCAAGTGCTTAGGATGTTCACAAAAGCAAATGTTCACTAAAGCAAAGTCATAAAATACTGGTTCTCCGACTCAGGACCCCATGTCTCTAGGGAAGCACTCTGCCAACTGAACTACCAAACCCAGCCCTAAGTTGTTTTCTGATATTGTTTCATATGTAACCCTGGCTGGCCTGGAACTCACTATGTAGTCAAGGATAACCCTTCTTCTCCTCTTGAGTGCTGGTGTTATAGTTGTGGGCCATCACATCCAGTTTATGGAAGTTTTAAATGATTTCAAAGTTATTCCACAAATAATGAAAGTAACTACATTAAAGAAAAATGTTTATGTAGTTAAGGGAACAAACCTTTCTGGGACATCTAAAAACTCGATCTACTATAGAAGATTAACATTTGTGTTTGAACTTAATGTAGAAGATTCCTTACTTAGGAAGTATTTGGGCTTATACTGACTGATTTTGTGTGTCACCTTGATAGAAGCTAGAGTCATCAGAGAGGAAGGAGCTTCAGTTGAGGAAATGCCTCCATGAGATTCAGCTCTAAGGCATTTTCTCAATTAGTGATGAGTGGGGGAGGGACAGGTCCATGGTGGGTGGTGCCACCCCTGAACTGTGGGTTCTGGTATAAGAAAGTCAGCTCAGCAAGTCAGGGAAGCAAGCCAGTAAGGCAAACTCTTCCATCAGCTCTGCATCAGCTCCTGCCTCCAGGATCCTTCCTTGTTTGAGTTTCGATCCTGGCTTTCTTCAGTGATGAACAGTACTATGGAAGTGTAAGCCAAATAAACTCTTTCCTCCCTAACTTGCTTTTTGGTCATGGTGTTTCATCACAGCAATAGGAACCCTGACTAGGAAAGGGCTCATAAGTTCATCTTTCTGGGTCTGGGTTACCTCACTCAGGATGTTTTTTTTTTTTTCTAGTTCCATCCATTTGTATGCAAATTTCAAGAATTTCAAGATGTCTTTATTTTCTTCTGCTGAGTAGTACTCCATTGTGTCAATGTATTACATTTTCTTTGGCCATTATTTGGTTGAGGGGCATCTAGATTGTTTCCAGGTTCTGGCTGTTACTAATAATGCTTCTATGAACATAGTTGAGCAAATGTCCTTATAGTATGATTGAGCATCCTTTGGGTATATGCTAAAAATTGGTATTGCTGGATCTTGAGGTAGTTTGATTCCCCATTTTCTAAGAAGCTGCCATATTGATTTCCAAAGTGGCTGTACAAGTTTGCATTCCCCCCAGCAATGGAGGAGTGTTCCCCTTACTCTGTATCCTCTCCAGCATAAGCTATCATTGGTGCTTTTGATTTTAGCCATTCTGACAGGAGTAAGATGGAATCTCAGTTGTATTGATTTGCATTTCTCTGATGGCTAAGGATGTTGAGCATTTCCTTAAGTGTCTTTTGGTCATTTGAGATTCTTCTGTTGAGAATTCTCTGTTTAGATATGTACCCCATTTTTATATTGGATTATTTGGTATTTTGGTGTCTAGTTTCTTGAGTACTTTATATATTCTGGAGATCAGTCCTCTGTCTGATGTGGGATTGGTGAAGATCTTTTCCCATTCTGTAGGCTGCCATTTTGTCCTATTGACTGTGTCCTTTGCTTTACAGAAGCTTCTCAGTTTCAGGATGTTCCATTATTAATTGTTGCTCTCAGTGTCTGTGCTATGAGTATTATATTGAGTAGATATGGAGAGAGTGGACAGCCTTGTCTTGCTCTTGATTTTAGTGGAATTGTTTTGAGTTTCTCTTCATTTAATTTGATGTTGGCTGTTGACTTGCTGTATATTGCTTTTTTATTATGTTTAGATAGTTCCTTGTATCCCTGGTCTCTCCAAGAGCTTTATCATGAAAGGGTATTGGATTTTATCAAATGCGTTTTCATTATCTAATGAGATGAGCATATGTTTTTTTTTTCTTTCAGTCATTTATATGGTGGGTTACAGTGATCTTACATCTCTGGGATGAAGCCACCTTGATCATGGTGGATGATTTTTTTGATGTGTTCTTGGATTCAGTTTGCCAGTATTTTATAGAGTATTTTTTGCATCAATGTTCATGAGGGAGATTGGTCTATAATTCTCTTCCTTGGTAGAGTCTTTGTGTGGTTTTGGTATCAGGGTAGCTGTAACCTCATAAAAAGAGTTTGGCCATATTCCTTCTGTTTCTATTGTATGAAACAATTTGAGAAGTATAGGTATTGGCTCTTTTTTGAAGTTCTGGTAAAATTCTGTGCTGAAACTATCTGGCTTTGGGCTTTTTTTGATTGGGAGACTGCTTCTATTTCCTTATAGGTTATAGGTCTATTTGAATTGTTTATCTGGTCTAGATTTAATTTTGGTATTTGATACATATCAAGAAAAATGTTAATTTCTTTAAAAATTTTTAACTTTTGGAGTACAGGTTTTTAAAGTATGACCTAATGATTCTCTGGATTTTCTCAGTTTCTGTTGTTTCATTTCTGATTTTGTTAATTTGGATGTTCTCTCTCTGCCTTTTGGTTAGTTTGGATAAGGGTTTGTCTATCTTGCTGATTTTCTCAAAGAAGCAGCTCTTTGTTTCATTGATTCTTTATATGGTATTCTTGGTTTCTATTTTATTGATTTTAGACCTCAGTTTGATTATTTCCTGTCTTCTACACCTCCTGGGTGAGTAATTTTGTTCTAGAGCTTTTATGTGTGCTGTTAAGCCACTAGAGTGAGATTTCTCCACCTTTTCTTATGTAGGCACTTAGTTCTATGCGCATTCATTTTTGTTGAATTCTAGAAAGTCTTTAATTTCATTATTTGAGCACTGTTCAATTTCCATGAATTTGTAGGCTTTCTGAAATTAGTGTTATTGTTGAGTTCTAGCTTTAAGCCACAGTGGTCCAGTAAGATACATGGGGTTATTCCAATTTTTTTTTTGTATCTGTTGAAGTTTGTTTTGTAACAGAGTATGTGGTCAATTTTAGAGAAGGTTCCATGAGGTACTGAGAAGGTATATTCTTTTGTGCTTGGGTGAAATGTTCTATATATGTCTGTTAAATCCATTTAAGTCATGACATTTGTTAGGTCTCTTATTTCTCTGTTAAGATTCTGTCTGGTTGACCTGTCCAGCTATTAGTGTGTGGGGTTTGATATGAAATTTAAGCTTTAGTAATGCTTCTTTTACACATTTGGGTGCTCTTGTATTTGGGGCATAGATGTTCAGAATTGAGACTTCATCTTGATGGATTTTTTCCTATGATGAGTATAAAGTGTCCTCCATTTCTTTTGATTGATTTTAGTTTGAAGTCTATTTTGTTAGATATTAGGATAGCTATACCCACTTGTTTTTTAGATCCATTATATTGGAAAGTCTTTTCTTAACCCTTTACTTTGCGGTAATGTCTGTCTTTGAGGTTGTGGTATGTTTTTTGTATAAAACAGAAGGATGGATTCTATTTTCATATCCATTATGTTAGCCTGTGTCTTTTTATAGGTGAATTGAGTGCATTAATATTAAGAGATATTGACTGTGATTGTTAATTCCTGTCATTTTTGGTGATAATATTTGTGTGTTTCCCTTCTTTGAGGTTTGCTGGTGTGAGGCTATCTGTTGCCTGTGTTTTTGTGGGTGCAATTAGCTTCCTTGGGTTGGGGTTTTCCTTCTAGTACTTTATGTAAGGCTGGGTTTATGAATAGGTATTGTTTAAATCTGCTTTTGTCATGGAATATCTTGTTTTCTCCGTAGATGGTGATTGAAAGCTTTGCTGGGTATAGTAGTCTTGGCTTGCATCTGTGGTCTCTTAGTGTCTGCAGCATCTTTATCCAGGACCTTCTGGCTTTCATGGTTTCCACTAAGAAGTTGGGTGTAATTCTGATAGGTCTGCCTTTATATGTTACTTGGCCTTTTTCCTTTGCAGCTCTTCATATTCTTTATTTTGTATGTTTAGTGTTTTAGTATATGGTGATAGGAATTTTTTTGATCCAGTCTATTTGGTGTTTTGTAAGCTTCTTGTACCTTCATAGGCATGTCCTTCTTTAAATTGGGAAAGTTTTCTTCTATGGTTTTGTTAAATATATTTTCTGTGCCTTTGAGCTGGAGTTCTCCTTTCTTTATCTTTATTATTCTTAGGTTTGGTCTTCTCATGGTATATCATATTTCCTGATATTTTGTGTTAAGGATTTGTTGTATTTAATATTTACTTTGACCAATGAATCTATTTATTCTATTGTATCTTCAATGTCTTTTATTCTTTCTTCCATCTCTTATATTCTATTGATTATGCTTGCATCTGTAGTTCCTTTTTGTTTACCCATGTTTTTCATTTCCAGAATTCCCTTGGTTTGTGTTTTCTTTATTGCCTCTGTTTTACTTTTAAAGTCTTGAACTGTTCGCTTCACCTGTTTGATTGCTTTTTCTTGGTTTTCTTTAAGAGATTTATGAATTTCTTCCAATTGTTTTCTTTTCCTCCATTTCTTCAAGGGAATCTCTCTTTTCCTCTTTAAGGGTCTCTATCATCTTTAGATAGTTATATTTTAAGTTGTTTTCTTCTTCTTCTGGGTTAATATGATCATGTCTTCCTATTGTATGACCACTAGATTCTGGTGCTACCTTGTTGCATTTTAGGTTATTGCATCTCTTCCCCCAATTGGTGCTGGCAGTGTCTTTGCCTCTTCGTCAATCCTTACAGTCAGTGTCTGTGTCTCAGGGATCCTCTCTTGGACAGATTGTTGTGGTTTCTGTCTGTGTCTTAGTGAGCTGCTCTTGGTCCACTCTGTGCAGTCACTGTCTGTGTGTCAGAGATTCTCTGAGGTCACTGGGGATGGGTGGGTTTTGGGGAGGAGTGGATTTGTAGTTTACAGGGTCCAATCGATGAGGGTTGTGTTGAAACAACCTTTCTGCCTGTAGGCTTGCCTGCTGGCTGTCTAGTGAAGCTGAGGCAGGAGGGGGAGGGGCCTGGGGTTTTGTCCTGGTACCAAGGGCCTAGAGATTGGGGTGTTCAGCTGGTCACTCACCTTTTCGTCTGCTCTGTGCTATCACAGATGGTGTGTGTCAGAGATCCCAGTATTTTTTTTTTTTTTTTGAGACAGGGTTTCTCTGTGGTTTTGGAGCCTGTCCTGGAACTAGCTCTTGTAGACCAGACTGGTCTCGAACTCACAGAGATCCGCCTGCCTCTGCCTCCAGAGTGCTGGGATTAAAGGCGTGCGCCACCAGCGCCCGGCTAATCCCAGTATTTTTTAAAGAAAGTATAAGAAAAATTAACACCAACACTCAATAAGAATTCTCAGGATAGTTATGGAGTCCTCTGACGATTAGTTGGATATTAATCCTAGGTAGCTGCCTTTGAACTGTGGGACTGTGGGAATGGTATTTAATCTGTGACTCTTGCTGAATTGGGTCATACAGACACTGTGACACTCAGTCTCACAGGATATATGCACATCCGTGTGATAATGAGTCCACGTACACACTCATGTAGAGCTGAAGACAGATAAAGCATGTCTCTGTAGAGTGTTTAACAGTTCTGAAGCACCGTGGAGTTTCCACTCCTCAGTAAGCAAATGGTTCTTGGCACTGGGTGTTGTTTCCGCACCTTTCCTCTGTTAGTTCTGAGGGTTTATCACCACGTTATTTCTTTCATGTATTTTCTGCTAAAATATCAAAAAATAGTACTGAAAAATGTGAAAGCATTCAAATCCCTTTCTTCTAGTAAATGTTTGAATAGATGTATTTATCCTGAGCTGAACATTGCACAATGTATACATGTACAAAAATGCCTATGGAATCTCAGAAATTAGGTTTCAGTTAAAGACTACGTATAATGTGGAGTCTGGGGGTGTGGCTTAATGGTAAAATGCTCACTTGCTGGGCAAGCATGAGGACCCAAGTTCAGGTCCTCAGTTCATATAAAACCAGGAAGAGTGGCATGCATGTGTAACCTGTAGGTGGAGCTCAGAGGGTGGAGACAGATGGATTCTAGAGTCTGCTGCCTAGTCAGTCTAGCCAAAATGATGAGCTCCAGGTTCGGGATGTGTGTGTGTGTGAGGGGGGTGACCCTGTCTCAAAAGTATAGCGGGGAATGATTAAGACTCCTAATTTCAACCTTTTACTTCTACATGCAGACTCATGGGCGCATGCATTCACCCATATGTACTTACCAACACATACACACCAGCACACACACACACACACACACACAGCATCCAGATAAATTTCCATGTTAAAAACAAACTCATAGAAGTCAAAGAAGTTTTTGGCACTCAAGAACCAGTCAAGCTGGGTGGTGGTGGCGCACGCCTTTAATCCCAGCACTCGGGAGGCAGAGGCAGGCGGATCTCTGTGAGTTCGAGACCAGCCTGGTCTACAAGAGCTAGTTCCAGGACAGGCTCCAAAGCCACAGAGAAACCCTGTCTCGAAAAACCAAGGGAAAAAAAAGAACCAGTCAAATTCCTGATTGTGTGAGTAAAGAGGAGAAAGTGTGTACGTTGTGCTCTAATGTGTGAGAGCACACGTGTGCACATGTGTGAGCATGCAGTGGTGACTTGAGGCTGATGTTGGGAAGCCTTTCTTGATTTTTGTCCATCTCGTCTACCTTACTGAGCCCAGAGCTGACCAGATGGTAGGAACAGTCTAGCTAAGTCTAGCTAGCCCGCTTGCTCTGCGAATCCTGTCTCTGCTGTTTGAGGGATGGGATTACAGGCTGCTGTCATGCCTACTTGGCATTTGCCTGGGCTCTGGGCATCAGAACTCCAATCTTTCTGCTTGTACAACAAATGTTTTTTCTGGTTGAGCCATCTCCCCAGCCCTGGAACAACTTATTAACCAATATTATGTGGTTGAGTATTTTAACAAATATATACCAAATCATTAATGTTTTCTGTAGCTATTTTTTTTCAAAAGGGAAGAAAATGCCAGAAAATAAAAGGCATTTGTTCCAAAATTCTGCCATTTGTGCCTTTAGAATGGTGATAGTTTTCAGTTATGTAATATAAGATAAATATTAAAAGCTGAGGATTTAAAAGAGGACAGTAAACAAAAAATTGAGAAATTGGAATGAAATTATTTAACTTGAAGGGAAAGCTTGAAAATGGCTGTCCCCAAGCCTCTGCATCTTATCCTGTCACACTCCCAGTCTGTCCCGTCACACTCCCAGTCTGTCCTGGAGCCTCTGCATCTTATCCCGAAACACTCCCAGTCTGTCCTGTAACACTCACAGTCTGTCCTGTTGGAAGTGTGACCGTAAGCATCTTCTCTTCCCTTCTTGTCTCAATGCTCCCAAAGGAAAATTGATCTTTTCCAGTGCTGGGAATCAATTCCAGAGCCTTGTCAAGTGCTCTACCATAGAGTTAGATCCCCAGCCTAGGAAATTCTTGTGTGTGCTATTTGAATAGGTGTGTGTGTGTGTTTACTGGAATGTGTGGCATCTGAAAGGAAGAGAGAGCAGAGGTGGTGTCTATGGTCATTGTTTATATGTATGAACTGAAGGAATGGGCAGGTGTGTGACTGCAGACTTCTCTTGTGTGCTACTGTTTCCTACTCCCGTGAAGAGGAATTTAAGGGCTGTCTGCCCCTGTGCTCCACTAGTAAATCAGATCCTTGTGTATAATGTTACCAAAAAGTAAACACGATTGTGTTGCAATTATAACCCACTTGCTGACTTGTACTGCATGGAAAATGTTAGCCCAGGGCTTCTGTGTTTACACAGGTATGTGTGCTTCCTGGAGCAGTCAAGTTGGCAGTGTTTCCTTTGAGTGTGATGATCAGATATCTTGAGGAGCAGCTAAGGGGCGAGTTTTCAGTTCTACAATGTAGATACAGCTTTAGGAATCTCAATAGTGAAGCTAAGAGCACCAGTCTCGATAATGCACTGGATACTCATGTTCAAATTACACTGTCTGAAACTGAGATCTGTTGTAAATGTCAGGCTTCTCTAATGCTGTAAACATCCTTTTTCCCTTGAGGCAGGATCTCTCAAGTAATCTAGACTGGCCTTAAACTCTTTGTGTACTTGTGTACTGGCCATCCTCCTGCCTCTGACTCCTAAGGACTGGGATTACTGGCGTGAGTCAGATAATTTTAGCTTCTTGAGCAGTGATGTAATTGCAAACACTTAGGTTGCTTGAATCATAACTTTCCATGGTTGATGATGAAACATCTCAGTTCCCTTACACCTTGCTCAGCTCAGTCTGAGTCCAGGGGTCAGTGGTAATAAAGCAACATCTTTACTTAGATGTTTTTCTCTTTCCCTTCCTATTTTTTCTTTTATTACCTCCCTCTTTCCTTCATTCCTAAAGCAGACAAAGAATAAAGGGTCTTTTTAAACTCTGCAATTAATAACCAAAAGCTTATCTTCTTATATATTACCCTAAAAAGAAAGTTTGTACCATTATTTTAGTAATCAAGTAAATTGGAGTCATGGTGTTCTCTCTCTCTCTCTCTCTCTCTCTCTCTCACACACACACACACACACACAACTTTAAAATACTCCACCACTGATGTAGATAAGGTAAGATTATAGTTTGATACCATAAATCACTTAAGAGTGCTTAATAGGCAATGGTGCGCACCTTTAAGACCAGCACTCGGGAGGCAGAGGCAGGTGAGGTGAGTTCAAGCCCAGTTTGGTCTACAGAGTAAGTTCCAGGACAGCTAGAACTACACAGAGAAATTCTGCCTCAAAACAAAACAAAACAAAAGTGTTTAATATAGTGTCTGACAACAACATTTGATTCAATTTTAGATTTTATTTTTGTTTTTCTGTGTGTATTCCTGGCTGTCTTGGAACTTGCTCTGTAGACCAGGCTGGACTCAGACTCACAGAGATTCACCTGCCTCTGCCTCCTGAGTGCTGAGACTAAAGCCATGCACCATCACTTCTTGGCAAGTTTTAGGTTCTTTGAGGAAAATGATATGTTTGTAAATTCTCACTCAGGAGTTAGTGATGAACTGGGGTAGGGGTCTAGCTCAGTGGCAGGACATATGTTCAACATGCATGAAGCTTTGGGTTTGGTTCCTAGAACCCAACAGCAGCAGCAAGAAGCCGATGAGTACAGTCATTACAGACAATTTGTTTGGTTTCCAAAAGGAAAGGAAAGGAATCAAAATGATAAAAAAAGCAATTAAAATGATTAAAAGCTTCAGCATAACTTAGATGTGTATATTGCACTTTAAGAACCTGTTAAGAGTCCTGAAAATCCTGAATAAGCTATTAAGTGGAGCTAACTGCGTCCTGAGCCCACAGCACCACCTTCAGGGAAGAGGTGTGCTCATTTGAATTCACTGCAAATGCATCCTCATTGGATTAAGTTCTGAAGAGCAAGGAGAATAATAACCACGTTTGTTTTCATTGCCATGACAATGTCTGCTGTCTCTCAGCTGGCTGTATTCATTGCAGAAGACCAACCTCTGAGCCTTGAGTTTGAAAACAGCAATATTGAAAAGACAAATCTGACTGCAGATGAAATGCAGGCAATCCCTAGTTTGATCTGGAACACCGCACTCAGGAAATCACATGCAGATAGTGGGATGTCTGTATCTCCAAGCCATTTAACAGCCTTCCTCTATTCTTTATCATTTTAACCAGGCTCCTTACGGACCTTTCCTATCGTTTCAGACCAATAACATAACTAAGAAGTTACTCACTTCTTTCAGTGTCGGAACCCAAGGATGAGCAATGGAGGAACAAGGATGGGCTAGATTCAATAATCAGGGGAGAAGGGAAGCAGCCACCAGTACTGGAAGGGACTGCATAGGCCTGTGGTGCCCAGGCCTCTACCTAGATGCTTCTGATTGCTTGACACGCAGATAGCATGACCTGAGATGAGCTTCAGGTATAGGGGAGATGGGAACCTCAAATATCTCAATAGTTTTCTAGTGATCACATGTAGAATGCTATATTAGGATAGACATATAGACTTAATTTCTCCGATTTTAGTTTTCTTGTTACAAAGTTTGAAGCTATATTTATGTCCCTCACATTTTCCTTGTCTCCCAACCATCATATTTCTTTTTTTTTTTTTTTTTTTTTTTTTGTTTTTTGAGACAGGGTTTTTCTGTGGCTTTGGAGCCTGTCCTGGAACTAGCTCTGTAGACCAGGCTGGTCTCGAACTCACAGAGATCCGCCTGCCTCTGCCTCCCGAGTGCTGGGATTAAAGGCGTGCGCCACCATCGCCCGGCTCCAACCATCATATTTCATATTAAAAGGATAAAAAGACCAGTCTGTAATCTTTGAAAATGTCTTGATTTTTCACATAAGGTGATACAGAACTTAAAATAAAAATCAAGGAGAAATGTTTTCTCAATTATGACCTACTTCATTAATAATAACAAGAAAAATATAAGTGAAATATTTTTCATCAGAAATTATAGAGTATTATAGGTCAATTTTATTCTTTTTAGAAAATATTTTATTGTATATGTATACATGTGTATATGATATGTATTATGATGTGTATGTGATGTGCATATGTGTGAGTGCATATGACGTGTGTGTATGATATGTATGTATGATGTGCATGTATGTGTGGGTACTGGAACACACCACATGGGGGTCAGGAGTTGGTATTTTCCTCCCACTGTGGCTTCTGGAAGCCAAACTCCGGTGGCTAGTCCTGCATGGCCAAGTGCTTATACCCGCTAAGCCATCTCACCAGGTAATTTTGTTCTCTGACAATAATAATGTTAATTATAATACGAGATACAACTGAATAAAAATAATTGTAATAAATACTTTAGCCATTGACTAATTTCATCTTTTTCTTTTTGTTTTTGAGACAGAATTTTTCTGTGTAACAACTCAGCTGTCCTGGAACTTGTCCTGTTGACCAGGCTGGCCTCGAACTCACAGATTTGCCTGCGTCTGCCTCCTGAGTGCTGGGATTAGAGGTGTGTGACACCACTGCCTGGTGTAGTACTTAATTTTTAAAAAGTAAAAATCATGGGGGCTGGAGAGATGGTTCAGGGGTTAAGAGCCCTGGCTGCTCTTTCAGAGGACCAGGGTTCAAATTCTAGCACCCACATGGCAGTTCACAACTGTCTGTAACTCCAGTTCCAAGGGACCTGACACCCATGGCAAAACACTAATGTGCATTAAAAAAATTTAAAAGAGTGCTCCAGCACAAGGAATCCAGCAAGCGCACACGCAGGCATTTGTTTCTCCCTGCTCTTGATAGCAGGTGTGATGTCACTGACATTTGAAGGACTTGCTTTGACTTGCCCTTATAAGCCAAATCAAACCACTTTCCTTCTAAATCGCTTTTACTCAGGACATTTTATCGCGGTAAGGGAAAAAGAGACTACGTTAAGCAATGATCAAAACATATGTGACAATCTCAGGAATGTGTTCCAACTTGAAGCGAAATCACAACATGGGGAAAGGCAGGTCCCTGTCCGGGACAGTGCTGGAAGCTGACAGCTCACTGCAGTCTGCAAATGGTGGGTTTACAGAAGGGAGTGCGTGAGAACCACAACCAAGCACCAGCCAAGCTCCGGGAGCCCAGTGGAAGAGAGGGAGGAGGGAGGGGAGATCAAGATCATGATGGAGAAATCTACAGATACAGTTGAACCAACCTCGTGGAAACGCAAGAACTCTAGGCCGACAGCTGTGGAGCCTCCACGGGACTGAGCTAGGCCCTACATATGTGGGAGACAGTGCTGAAGCTTGGACTATCTGAAGTGTCCCTGGCAGTAGGACCAGGATCTAGCTTATTGGAGCCCATTCCCTATGGTGGGATGCCATGCTCAGCCTTAATGCAGTGGGGAGGGGCTTGGTCCTGCCCCAGCTTCATGTGCCAGACTTTGTTGACTCCCCATAGGAGCCCTTACTGATTGGGAGGAGTGGATGGGAGGTGGCCTAGGGAGAGGAGGCGAGGGGGTGGGCAGGAGGAGGGGTGGGAGGGAGAACTATGGTTGGAATGTAAAATGAAATTAAAAAATAATAAATTTAAAAAATGGGCACACATACCCAGGACTACTTAAAGACTCTAGCTCTGGCCTGCTGTGCCCGGTGGCTTTTAGATGCACCTCAAAAGGGCGAGCATGCACCTGATGCCAATCAACAAACAGAAACAAAACACATGGGTGGCGTTTGGAATTCTAACATGTTGGCGGCATGATATGGCCGAAACTATTTTTTAAAATGAGGCTTTAGGGTTGTCTCTATAGAATAGCTAAAGCCATTTTTTAAAAACCTCTTTTAGTTGCATAAGAGGAGACTGACAATATTGTGGTTTGCTGAGTTGTCTCCCTTAATTGGGCCTTGTTGGGCCCAAAGGACAGGATCATGAAGAAAACTGCGTCTTTGACCCACAGAAGGAGCTCATCTCAGCCAAGACCCTCTGTACACAGCTCTGTGTGCATCTTGAGACTTCCTAGTATGGTTATGGGAACGGAGGCCTGCACAATAGGCCGTCTGGTTGGACTAGACTGTGGAGTGTAACCGAACAGAAGAGAAATCACATCAACACTCTGTCTGCTCAATCTTGTCAGTAAGTGGACTTGTGAGAGGAGCAGCAAACCTGCCAATCAATGGCAGAACAGGAGTAACTAGACCTGCAAAGTCAATGGCAGAGCAGGAGTAACTAGACCTGCAAAGTCAATGGCAGAGCAGGAGTGTCTGGCCTGTTCCTTTCAGCATGGAACCATTTTATTTTTCCAGAACTAGTCTAAACTCGTAGCAGCTTTGAAGCACCGACGACAACCAAGCTTGGGTCTGGTGGATAAACCAGAACCTATTTGCAATGGGAGAAGTGTCACCATCCATAGTGGGGCCCTTTGCTTTTCCTGGCAAATCTTAAGACTGCTTGGGGAGCAGAGATCCGGGACGTATTTAAATGTATGCGGGCACCCCAGTGACATCACCATCGCTGTCCTCACACAGCCAGACGAAGTCCGCTGACTTAGTAGATTTCTGCTTAAAGAACTGAGCTGGGGGTTTACAATTCACTCTTTGATATATTGTCTACCTACCATGTGTTACATCTTCTGTACTTTGGTACTAAATATAAGGATGATGAATTTTGCACAGGTGCATAAATTATAAAGACATATTACTGAAGCCAGGCTGCGATGGTGCACACTTTTAATCTCAGCACTCAGGAGGCAGAGGCAGGTGAATCTCTGAGTTCAAGGCCAGCCTGGTCTACAGAGTGACTTCCAGGGTGGTCAGAGATACGTAGGGAAATCTTGTCTCAAAAAATAAAAAGTATATTACTCAAATATTCTTTTAAATTAGACCTCTAAGTCTGTCACTTCATCCCAAAGAAATAAATTTATACCTTAGGGGCTTTATATAGTTTCTGTTTTTAAAAATAGTTATTGTGGGGAGGTATATGTATGTGTGCCTTCTTATTGTGGGGAGGGGTGTTTGTGTGTGTGTGTGTGTGTGTGTGCTGTGTCAGAGAGACAGTGTGTCTTGGATCCCTAGATTTGAGCATACAAGAGTTTGACTTATCCTGCCAGAAAGTCATAAAGTAATATTTGGTGACATCAGAACAGGGCACATGGAGGAAGGATAGACAGAAGCCTTGGACACAATATGAGGGGAAAAAGATCATTCCTTCTGTTTCGGCTTCTGCTGCATTTGAAAATGAAATTTTTTGTTTTAGACAGGGTCTTGCTATGTACCCCTAGCTGATCTGGAGCTCACTATATAGACTAGGCTGACCTCAAATTTGCAGAGATCTGCCTGTCTCTGATCCCCTAAATAAGGTAAAATAGGTTTTCAAATCTAGAGCATTCTGGAGCCAGCTTTTCTTCGGGGAGCAGGGAGAAATCAACAACATAAACCAGATTTTATCTATTATATTAATACAGTGTTGTACTCAGTTTGATATTTGCCTCATCTTGAAACTGGGGGATGGGCTATGGGATCTGGGTCTTTATTCATGAATCACTCAGAGAAAAATAGGCACAAGGAAAAACAGTCAGAGTGATCTGGTTTGTATTTTATGAGCTAGACAAACCAGGGAGCTTAGGAGATAAAATGCTGACCACGCAGTCTTGAGGATGTGGGTCCCATTTCCAGCACCCACATAAAGAGCAGGGATGGGCTGTTTTGTAACTCCAGCCCTGATGAGGCCAGACCAGGAGCACTCACAGGGCTCACTGGCCAACCAGCCAGAGAACTCAAGAGACTATGTGCTCCCAACTCCCAAACAAGGTGGCCAGTTCCTGAGAAATGCCATGGATTGACCACCCACCCATCCACACCCACCCACACACATACACACACACCACACTGGCTCCCCAACCCAAGAACATGCGCACTGGCAAAAGCTGGGTGAACTTGACCCTTCGTCCTCTTTAGTTGGGTTATAAGAGGAGAAAATGTAAACGACAGGACCTGTCTCTAGATCTCAGGCAGTGACAGAAAAATACACCTGGGAGGGGAAAAATGTCATATACTGCAGTGGCAAGCTGTATTACAGAACATAATCTCTGCAGGAAGCTTCGCAGATTAAAATTTGCAGCTCAGCTGGTGGTTGCTGGAGCATTCTGAGCTATGTCCTTCTGGGGCGCACTGGTCTCAGACCTGACTTGATTCCCTTCTTCCCCTGCCCTGCAGTGTGGCTAGCCTCAGCCCTGCCTAGCCAGCCTACCAGGTCATACCCAGCCACCCGAGTGACTCTTCCGGGATCCAACCCCCCACCTCCAGCTCAGCTCAACTAATCCTGCCGGAGGGGCACGTGCCAAACAGATCGTTAAAAGAGAGCCCCAACCGTCCCTTTTGTCCAGTAGGCGCGGGCCAGGCTGGCGGGAGCTGTGGGCGGGAGCGGCCGCATTTCTAGCGGGAGGCGAGCCCGCGAGCGCGGGCGCGGGACCAGCTCGGCGGGAGGAACTGCAGTCGGCGTTGGCGGCGGTTGGAGTTAAGGATGTGGAAACTCTCTGGTTTGCATTTCTGGGAAAGCGGTTAAACACAGTAGAAAAAGCAAAACTGATAATATAACGATATCTTATTTGATATAGGGAGATGTATGGGCCCCAGGCACCCGTGCGCTCT
Source organism: Neodon shergylaensis (assembly GCA_025134845.1). Taxonomy (NCBI): domain Eukaryota; kingdom Metazoa; phylum Chordata; class Mammalia; order Rodentia; family Cricetidae; genus Neodon; species Neodon shergylaensis. The sequence goes on along the minus strand of JABTXL010006268.1, from coordinate 31,152,074 downwards.
CGTGAGTGGAGAAAATGTTTTGGGGGAGAAAATTTGGCCAAGCTTTATCGGAAGGAAGAGGTTGGGAGCCGAGGAAGGGATTTACAGACATTTACGTTATTCGAAACCAAAATGTAATTATGTGGTTGAAAAGATGAGCATTTGGGAAGCTCGGCTATCCTCTGGCTGCCACTTAGTAGGGGAACTCTCAGACTCAGCAACCGCAGATCTGAGAGTCAAGCAAAACGTTGATATATATGTTGAAAGTGGCTGCTTTTCCTCACACATCCTAAAATTCTCACTCAGGGAAAAAACAGGCACACAAATGTTTGAATCAGATATTGTTCTTAAAAAACGCATTTCATGCAAATTACGACAAAATGTTTACACATCTCTCTAAAGAGAATGAGAGTTTTTTTTTTTAAACCAGAATGACCACATGATTAAACAGTGTTTAGAAAATGAAATTTAGAAGCTGGGTGTGGGGCGCGGCTCTTTAATCCTAGCTCTCTAGAGGTGGAGGCTCTACTGGCCAATTATTTGGTAGACGGTCAATGTGGGTTTTCTGTCATCATTAAATTGAGATTTTGCCTTTTGAGCAGGAATACTTCAGAATGGAGGTGACGCCCCAACAGTTACATCATACCAGAGATCTTCTTAAAGTGATTTTAAATTGTGTTACTCAAGTGTTGTCTGACAGATTTATTCAGTCAGAAATCACGTTTTTCTTTTTGGATTTAATTGAGGGCACACATCTTCATATACAGAATAAATCGAGCACACTGGACCTCTGGGAGTAATAGTCATTAATGTGGTAGTTGCTAAATGATAAACTTATTTCCATCTTTCTGATGTTAAATTTTAGTCTGAGTATTCAATTGTATAACTTGGGGGGGGCAGTGGTACTGGGGATTGAACCTTAAGGGTCCCCTGCAGGCTGGGTTAACACTACTATTAGGCTAGAGTCCCCAGCCCCTTAAATGCACAATAACATTTTAAAGGGAGACCCTTGGATATTTCCCTGCTTCACAGACTAAAAGTACATTTAGACTCTCATTCCACAGTTACACAGCCCCCAAATGCCTTTCTTTCTTCTGTGAAGCAGGGAAATATCCAAGGGTCTCCCTTTAAAATGTTATTGTGCATTTAAGGGGCTGGGTAACTGTGGAATGAGAGTCTAAATGTACTTTTAGTCTGTGTGACAGAAAGCCGCACTGTAAGCAAATAATTCACTGTTAGTCCTTATAAGACACTGGATTCTTAAACCAATTTACATGGATCTATGGGCTCCTTGTTTTTTTTAAATGTCTCCCTTGTTCCTACAAAATGGGCAAATGTAAAATATTAGAACAGAATAGAGTAGATAAAAGCAATTTCACATTTTCAATATATTGCTAGTTTTGGCTGGCATTTTCAAGACTGACCATTTACATCAACAATCCACCTACTCATGCAGCGATGGTTCCCTCTCAGTCTCAGTGTTTGCGGAAAGGATTTACTGGCATTTGAATACACTGCGAGAAATGTAGAATTCTTGTGGGTAAGAGAGATATTTTAATGCAAACTTTTCGGTAAATCTCACTTGAAGGTTAGGTTACCTGCACACATTTACAACCTTTGTCCTCGAACACGCGGAACTGGCTTGCTGCGAAGCCAGTATTTCTTATTTCAAAAGCATTCGAGTGAATTTTCAAAAGTACTAGAGTGGATTTAGTGTTTTTTTTTTTTTTGTTTAAATCATCGACACGTTTGAACATCTGTCTGATGCCTATGAATCTTCTATTCCCAAAATGCACAAACCAACATATCAGAGTAAAATGCGATCTGACGTCAGTTTGGGATGAGGGTATGAGGCGAGAAACCGGCCGCTAGACCTCAGGTTTCTCAGATCGTTTAGCCTCCTGCCATGTGGCACAGCCTGCTTCTTTGGCAGCCCATCTGGCTCTGTGTCAGTTCTCTCCAGGTCCCTCCAGCAGTTTCACCATCAGTTCAGTCCCGGGCCTGATCAGCTTATCTTGCTGGCTCTTCACTATGAGGCCCTTGGAAGTACTGGAAGTACAGAAAGTAACTCAGAGAGATCTAGTGAAAGAACTTCGCCAGTTCCCATAGGGGACAGTGCAGATGATTTATTGGGTGGATATGTCAATGTTTCCCCTTCTCAGCAGCCTAGACACCCCTGTACATTTTCTTGAGTTTGAAGATAGAGGAGATGATGTGCTCATTGGGAAACACGTTTACGTTCAGTAATTTCCACAAACGATCATCACCAGCAGTGAACAGAGGAAGGCTGAGAAAATTACGGGTGGGATTGGAGAAGGGGAGAAAAGAGCGGAGAAGGGATTAGAGTCCGTTAGAACCAAACGTTTCTGTTTTTGAAAACGGATCCGAGGTGAACTCCAAAACCCCCGCTTTTCTACCCGCCGACTCTGTGCCTCCTGCGGTGGATACGCGCTCTGCAGAGCCGGCAGAGGCTCAGGCCCGCCACTGCTCGCGGCAAAGCTTGGCGCTGCGACGCGCGCCACTTGGGCGGCTCAGTGCTGGACCGCCGGTAGGAGGGAACACCCCACTTCCCACGCGGGGAAACCCTCCTAGGCTTGACGTCATCGAAGCGCTGACCTATGGCGGGGTGGAGGTGGGGGGTTCCCGCTTTGATTGCCGCCCCGCGGGCTTTTTAAAGGCTACCCTGGGGAATACGCTCCAGGAGCGGTGGGAGGAGTGGGGGGGGATGCAGACATAGAAGGGAAAGTATCCTGGACTTGGGGGTGAAGACGGGGTGGGGTGAGGCTCTAGCGATTTGGGAAGCCGAGCTGAGCCTTAGCCCTAGAAGGAAGAAGCCAGACTCCGGAACAGCGCACTCACCTGGAGATGGAGTGGAAAGGGCCGCGCATCGCTGGGAGGAGGATCAGGACCGAGGAGGGGGATGCTGTGGGTGAGTACCATCCTTTTCTTTCACTACCCAAGAAAGCCTCCGAAGGGGCTTCTTGAGGAAGGCACAGTGTGTAATACTTAGGACCAAGACATGCCATGTAATTCTACAGCCTAGTTTACATTTTGAGCTGTGTGAAATTTATTCTCTGGAGGTGACCGGCTGCTTTAGAGAGAGTGAGTGAATGTGGCCCGGCAAGTTCAGGATCCAGAAAAATCCCACCCCCACCCCTTACGAGCTTCTTAAAAGAGTTTTCTCCCTTCGTGTTAATCTGTTTTCAAAGGAAAATGTTATGCGGGTGCTCGCCAATGACATGAAGCAGCAGCGAAGTCAAAATTGCCCTAAGGTGAGTGTTCGGGGCTTGCCCTCTGTCTTCCTTCTGATCTTGAGCAAACTAATTCTTGCTAAAGAAGGCATTTGGCGGGAAGTGTGATGTGGTCTGAAAACAGGAGAATCAAAAATTTAACTACAGAATCGATTTAAGATGTATTAAGAAACAGATCCTCACAACTGATGGTAGCCATGTACCCGATTGACGGCCGCTTCCTGGTTTCTGTCTCCACAGAGGATGAAGCACGGTGCGGTGCGTCAGGCAGGCAGTGCACTGCTAGCTGGCTGTTAGACTTTCATCCCGGCAGTTGCTAGCTGCACTACCCCCCTGCTACACCCAGAAGCAAGCAAAGACGTGGAAATGGTGCCATCTGGTGGGTAAGATGGTGTATTCATGACAGCCACTAAACGTTGGATCCAATGTAATATTTCTGCTCTGTAAAGTCACAACCCAAAATACTTGTAGTTTCTCTTTTTAAAAAGAGTATTCTTTCGAAAATAATTCTTATCATCTTATGTATATTTCTATGCATGTATAAATGTGCACCAAGTGCGTGCCTGGTGCCCGTGGAGTCCAGAAGAGGGATTCCGATCTCCTGGAACTGGAGTTTCAGACGGTTATGGGCCATCTTGTTGGTGCTGAGAATCCAGAACAGTTAAGAGCAACCAGTGCTTTTAACCGCTGAGCCATCTCTCCAGCCCCTGTACTTTCTCTATAGATGAAAAAGTTAAAGGCTCACATGACTCGCATGTCTGTTGCCATTTACCACGCTTCACTTTATGCCAAATAGCTCACTTTCTTTTAAACATACTTAGTTCAAATCTCACCATTTGAGTAGATTTTTTTCTAGACAATTACACATTTTCCTGTATGTAAGCGGTTACACCCCACAGCGAACTTTAAAGCTGCAGTGACTAATGTCACCTACAATGGGAGAGAAACGATATTTAAAGGCCCTTACGTTCTTTAAACACTTAAAACTGAACTGTCACACACATTTCTTCAGTTAGATGCTTTGCCCAGATTATTTTATCTTCTAGATACTTTAATGCCAAATTCAATTGAACTTTTATTAATTATTTTTTTACTATAATAACATCTAAACTTTTAATTTGGAAAACCTAAGTATAAGAATTCAGAGTCCTTAGCTGGGCAGTCGTGGTGCATGCCTTTAATCCCAGCACTTGGAGGCAGAAGCAGTTGGATCTCTGAGTTCGAGGGCAGCCTGGTCTACAAAGCATGTTCCAGGACAACCAGAGCTACCCAGGAAAACCCTGTCTCTAAAACAATTGAAGTGTTATTAAAAGTTTTTTTATATGCTTGTTGCTTGGAAATAAAAACTTTATTTCTAATAGTTTAGGAAAAACAAAACAAGGTTTCTCTATGAATTCTCTTCAGTGTAGGTGCTAAGATTAGAGCCCTGGCTGGGGAGAAGACTCAGCTGGTAAAGTTACTTGCTGTTAATCCTATCCACCTGAGTTTGATCCCTAGCATTCAGAAGGTGGAAGGAGAGAATCCCTGAAGTTATGCTTCGCCCTTTGCATTTATGCCGCTACACTCCAGCAGTTCTGCAGCTGTGTTTTCCATGAAAAACTTAGCCGTAGTGACTTCGTAAATACCAGCATTGGCCAGAATCAGGTAGGCAGTGTATTGCAAGTTGGCTGCTTTGGGTCAAGTCAGCAGTCACCGCTACCCTGCTACTTACTTCTGGGCAGATTCTTCACACTCAGTACCTGTGTGTGATGGGCTGGCAGTGTATTGTTAGCTGGTAGAATATGTGAATGGCACCAGCTAACATGCAACTGCTATCCTATTGCACATACAGTCAACACAGAATACTGTTATAATACATGTGTATGCTTTGCCATGAAGAAGGGCACTGTTTATGATAAGTTATTTTTATTCTTGGATGATTTAGTTATAGTACAATGGAAGATTTATAGTAATGAAAGTGCTATAGCTACTTTTAAAATTCAATAGCTTTGGAGTCCTGGCTTGATAAAGCACTTATGAAGTTATATATTTGTATTTTGAACACAAGATTTAGAATATAGTGGAAAGCTTCATGTATTTTCCCCAAATTTTCAGCTAAAATCTTTGATACTTTGACATTCTTCAGTTTCATAGTATGGCAGTAGGGTGGGTCTCTGTGACCTCGTGTGCACATCAAGTGGAAGGAGAATTGGGCTAATTTTCAAAATGAGCCACGGACTAAAACATTTTACTTCAAGCATCTAGAAAATTTGAAATATTTTGGGTATTGGGGGGTTGGGCTGAATTATTTGGAGGACAACTCAATTCTCCTATTTTGTGTAAAATACTGCATGTTGGTTTACAATAATTGGAAGAAGAGGTCTAGTTCATGAAGAGGGAAGAACTGACCACAGACATCATTTAATATACTTCCACATTCTGTGGGAGGTCATTTGACTTGTGGAGCACAGACAGTGTTTCTCAGTACTCTTCCTTATCCTATGGCTTACATTCTTTCTGCCCCCCCCTCTACAATGTTCCTTGAGCCGTGAGTGTGTGTATGTATGTATGTGTATATATATATGCTTAAATAATATATGCTGTGCGTATATAATATATAATACATAATATATAATGCATATAAATGTTCCATTATTCTCAGCACTTTGTTTTCATCTTTAAAAAAGGGTTAAATTTCAGCATGTTTTTTTTTTTCTTTCGTTACAAACCTGTCAATAAAAATAAAATCTACTAAATTTAGAAGGCTTTTCTTGTGCTTTATTTTTAAATTCAAGAGCAAGGATTAAAAACACCCATACTTGTACTCAATAAGCATGTAGATATTATGGAGTGCTCGGGATGTAACCTAGCACGTCTATTTAAAGCTGTTCTTTAGTTCTGCATTACTGAGAGCATAAGAAAGGAAAGGAGTGAAATCAATATAAGGTAGTGAGAAAAATGAAGAAATACATAAAAAAAAAAAGACCAGGAATGGCAGACCACACCTGTAATCCCAATTTCAGGAGGTGGAGGCTGGAGGAACAGGAGTTTAGGGGCAGCCTTGGCTACAGAACAAATGGTTTGAAGCCAGTCTTCAGTCTTGGTTTTGTGAGACTCCCATTTAAACAAACAAACACTCCCTACCCCCAAACCAAACCAAACCAAATGCAAAGAAAAAACTCAAGGGGGAAAAGGTAAACTAATAAATGTAACGTTTCTGTGGGGGTGTGAGTGAAAGGCAGGGTACATAAGCGGAAGTGAAGGAACCCTGGGCATGAAAGGGAGGGTACACAAGCGGAAGTGAAAGAACCCTGGGCGTGAAAGGGAGGGTACACAAGCGGAAGTGAAGGAACTCTGGGAGTGAATGGGAGGGATATACATACGAAGGAACCGAACCAGCAGAGGGACAACAATCTGCTGTAGGTGGAAGCAGACTCTGCTGCCTGTGGGAAAACTACAGTGTTTTTCACAGCGCTGGGGGTGGAACTGTGTGCCATTGCCAGCAGGTGCAGCGTCCCAGTTCCTTACTTCTAGCTGCCCGTTATCCCCCTCCAGGACGCGAAGGGAGGAGGACGCGAAGTATGGAATGGATTCATTTGTAGGCAGAAGAATAGAACTTTATTGCAAGTAAGTCTGAGAACTAAGTAAGCACAGTGTCCCTTTACCAACTCTCCCCAGGCAGGTTGGTTTATTTCAAAGAAACACTATTAGCGCTATAATTCTGTACAGGGACCACTCAGTGCTTCTGCTCACACAAGGCAGAATTTTAAAAGACAGTTAATGGAAAATAAAACATAGAATACCATTTTTGGTTTCCTTCTTGGGTCCCATCTCCCTCTTTTCAGAAAATTTGTAATATTTTGGGTATGGGGGCATGGGATGAATCATTTGGAAGACAACTCGATTCTCCTGTTTTGTGTAAAATACCGCATGTTGGTTTACAATAATTGGAAGAAGATGAGGTCTAGTTCATGAAGAGGGAAGAACTGACCACAAATGTTATTTAATATATGTCCACATTCCCACTTTTCCTTTCCTCCTTCCCCCTCCTTTCTGCTTCACCTCTCTCTTCTCTCTTCTCCTGTCTTCCTTTCCTGCTGTGCCCCTTCCTTTCTTCCTTTTATTCTTTTTACTAGCATATTTTCCTACTTGAGGTTATCTGTAGACAGCACTCTTAGGCCGACAGTCTTCCCTATGATCAGGCAGCATTTCATAGTTCAGAAACTGCACACATGCTCACATTTGTATGTGCCCTGTCAAAATAGTGTATTTATAACAAGAAAAGCACATTTGATACATTTGAGATGTAGGCTTTTCTCCTTGGGGAGCCTTATGACACCTTTATCAAGTCTGTGTGTAATGGTTTATTCGAGCTATCTCCTGTTGATTGATGCAATGATAAAAATTTCAGAAACTATACAAGCTAGGCACTAAGATGATATGGGATGTCCTTCTGTGAATGGTGTTGCTTCCATTGGTTGATGAATAAAGTTGTTTCGGCCAATGGCTTAGCAGAGTAAAGCCAGATGGGAAATCTGAACAGAGATATAGAGAGAGTAGGTGGAGTCAGGAAGACGCCCAAGAAGTAAGAGGTCACAAACCACAAGCCTTGTGGTAAAATATAAAATAGAAATGGATTAATTTAAGATATAAGAGTTAGTTAATAAGAAGCCTGAACTAATAGGCCGCTAGCACAAACCAGGAAGCTGTCTCTTAAAGGAGCCATGCAGATTTTGCTGCTAATGCTGCCAGCAAACAGAGCCTATCTGAAAACATGAGGCAATCAAGAAGCTCTGGTTGACTCCCATTTTTGTGGGTGTAGAAGTCCCCCCACCTTTTTTTTAAAGCTTTCTTAGGCTTTTTGTGGATATACTATGCCCACATTTGGTGTCATTTTGTAAATGGAGATTGTACTGCTCTCTTTTGTTCTCCACATCACTAAGCCATTGGTTGGCTGATGTTGGCCACATGGGAACATTTAGGCTGTGAAATTGTGCATCTGCAAGCCAGGATTCCTGAGAGCCTATTGTTATATATACAATATACACATATATACACACACCAAGCTGTATATAGTAAAATTACTCAGAGTTTTATATGTATACATATATATTTATAATATTATATACACACATTATAAATGCACTATAATCATTATGAATTAAGATTTCCCAGCTATCAGGGAAAATTCATATTTCAGTCCCACTGTTCTCTACTATTGCCTCTACCGTAAACAGGTGATGAGTTTGTATGGAGTATTTCTTTCTACCCTTCAAACAAAACCAAAATAAACTCAGTCAATGAATTATTCAACTCAGTGAAGGTGCATGCAATCACAGCCCTTTGTTTTGCGTTGAAGATGACAGCTAACTACCTTTTTACCCAGTTCCCATGTCTTGCAGCAGTCTGTATTTGGGAAGTGGCGCTCCAGTTAGGGAGGATAAGTGGGCCTGCTGAGCTGTGAGTGGTAGCGCGCTAGCAAACAGGTCTTTATTTTCAGGGCTTATCAGCGGCATGTTAGGGAACTCTGAGTGGTTCCTCCAGCTTCTGGTAAGGCCATTCAAAGAAAATGCTTTCAGAGTCTACCTGCCTGCCTTGCCTCCCACAGTGCATTTTGTGGAGGTCATGGGCTGGATTAGGCAACCAGATCCGGAGACACTTGGGGAAGAAGCTTTTATTTTGGAGAGAAGTGGTGACTTGAGGTCATCAAATCACATCCCCTGGGACAGTAAAGGTCACTCTCTGTTCAACTCCCTGACCATCCACCTGGCAGTGTGGGTCTACATTGCCTGTGTGCTGCTGGCCTGCTCAGCTCTGCTTACCTGCCTGATGCGAGCATGTGCAAATGCCTTGTGCTTTTGGTGCTCCATGAAGTCACAGTTGGAGTACATGGCAATCGTGCCTGGAAAGCAACACTTGGAGGGGTCGATTCTGGTCAAAATTGTACTAGAGACCCAGAATTTAGATTGCTAATAGGCTGTTGGGGTAAAATTACAAAGGCAGGTAGACTTGAATAAATTCTCTTTTGCTGACAACAATCCGGGTTAATTCTAGCTGCTTCCCCGGTGAGTATGCCATTTGACAGGGTTAGGTAGGTTGTTTTGTTGTTCCATTTGACCTCCACTTTACAGGTAAGGGGACTGATGTTAATGGTGGTTAGTGACCTGCCAGAAGTCATGCAGCTGATGAGATGTCCCCAGGTGTGCTAGCACACAAATCCAGCATTCCCAAGGCTATCCTTGCAAGACTTGCCACCTCTAAGGGGCACTGCACTTCTACTTGGTCCAGAGAACTTGCTAAACACATCAGTAGCCATGTGGGTGGAAATACACTTTGAAGCAGAAGGCAATGCCACAGGGAACGTATTTTATTTCTCTGAGACTGTTAGTATAGTGTGGTGGTATCACTGAACTCACCACGGTCTTCTTCAGGTCTAAACAGAGTCAGCCACAGGCCACTGACATTGGCCCTTCCTCCTTTGCTGAACTGTAAATGACGGTATTCCCACACAAAATATCAGTCTTCAGTGTAATTCTTTTATGCAATGACATTGCATTTCACAGGGTAGTAATTCATCTTCACCAACTGGGCAGGTCACTTTGTTAGGTACAAGGCTGACAACACATCAAGATCATGGCTTTGGGAGAAAAGGTGCAAATATCTCTGCAAAAAGGTCCAGGTTTTGATTTTGAGGACTTACATGATTGCTATCACCAACTTTACGTTGGAGTTTGACTCTCTGAAGACAATGTTTACAGTTTTGAGTATCAGAGTGACACAGAATTGAGTTCTCCCCAAATGACTAATTTAGTCTATTAGCAGTCAAAATTGACTTGTAAGACATCAATTGAAATGATCATATACTTATGTCCCTTTTCCTATACTTGATGGTTTTTATTCAAAATTAAAGGCTAACCTCAATTCTTATATCCTAGTTATGTAATTTAAATTGATCCTAGGAGAATCACATGGAAGGGCTGAAAATGATGCTGTTTTCAAATCATTTAGAAGTGACAACTTGTCCAGATTCAATAAACCATTAAAACATATATTAAAGAAACACCAAATAAAAACCTGTGTGTGAAACACAGGCAATGATTTGAAAGTCCATACTTTGCAGGGTGTGGTAGCTCACACTTCTGATCCTAGCACTCAGGAGGCTGAGGCAGGAAGATCTCTGAATTCGAGATCAGCCTGGTCTACAGTATGAGTTCCAGGACAGCCAGTGTCACACAGAGAAACCCTGCTGTGGAGGCCCAAAAATGTGAGCCTATTTCCACATTGACCAAAAGTCAGAGAGTTGGACCTCACCTCTATTCCTTCAAGGTTAATACTTCTACCTCAAACAAAGGTTGCACCTAGATTTACATCAGAGAGTTCTGCTCTCAAGATTATTGTCAACAGGTATGACAAACAGTCAGACTTTGTATTTCAGGAATAGAGAAGTAGATATGTCTCTACCTCAAACAAAAGTCTAAGGATCCTGTTGGGCCTCATGAAGCCTGGGCATGAGGCCCAGTGTAACTTCCTGAGCCTAACTTGAATTTGGTGAGGCCCAGTGTAACTTCCTGAGCCTAGCTAGAGTTTGGAGACCTGTCTCTGGCTACCCAACCTAGACCTACCTCTACCCAGCCACTGTTAGCGTGGCAGAATTTTATTGGCCCTTATTCCTTACTCCGCCTCAACCCATCCCAAGCTTCTCCACCCCCATCACAACCCTATATAAGTTCCTGCCTGATACCATTAAACGAGATCCTGTTTTGACAGACTTCTGACTCAGTGTGTGTTTCTCCCCATGGCTGAGGGAAGGGCTGGGTTGTTCGACACTCACCATCCTGCTCAGCCCCAGAAGAGTCCGGTGGGTCTGCTCTGCCAGAGACCCCGGCAAGATCCAACTAAGGTTCCAGTTCCTTTGGGGAGCTCACATTGAATTCCACCCAGGGAGTGGTTTGCCTATAGAATGTTTTGGTCTAGGCTGTGAGCGTGACTTGTTTTGTTCTAGCAACAGAATGTTTAACTATAGCTGTAGCTCACAACCTTCAATTGGTCTGTTCATTTCCTTGCATCATGTTATGCAGTTTTTTGACTTCCTCCTACCTTTTGGGGTCAGGGGCATTTTAAGCAATTGAAAATTAAATGTGGGCAATTTCAGTATTCACTGGAACTTCCTCCCGGTGCTATTCTATGTTTTTCTGTCTTTCTATTTTCACATCATCATATCTTTTTACTAATATTTCTAAATCCCCATACCCCTAACCTGGTGAGTGGTATTTTTTGTTGAGGCTGATCTCCGACACCCTGTCTCAAAAAACTTAAAAAAAAAAAAAAACAAAAGCACTTTGTCTTTTGCAGCATTCACTTTATCCTTTATTACACCTGTGTACCCACTTACAGTTAGTTAGTTATTTCAAAAATGTCACCCACACAGTGTTCTTCATTTCACATAGTGGTCCTGGGCATTAGTTTTCCCGTACGGGTCAACCCTAGAGAAAGTTACAACCGGAAACAGAAGCATATTGGTGACTGAGCTTCCTATAGTTTTCCTTCTGGACAGATAAGTAATATACTTCATCATGATTCTTTGGCTACCCCCACCCCTTTTTTTCCTCTTTGGGTAACATTTCTATTTTGGGGACATCCATTGCAACTGAGTGGTGAGATGGCCTTAAAAAATCTTTTAGTACCATAGTTGTCAAAATCTAAAAGGAGGCTGAATCCTTCAAGGTCATTTCTCTGTCCAGCTGTGCTGGACTGACTGTGATGTTTTCATAGGTCCTCTTTCTTTTTAAGAATCATTTGCCCAATCATTTGTGACACGTGAGGTCTGATGGCTTCAAGGGGTTCTTCTGGCCTCCAGAACTTCACAACTTGTCCCTCGGGGTTGACCAGATACTTCCAAAAGTTCCACATTGGTTCCTTCTTGGAAGAATCTATAATGTTCAGAATATATTTTCATGAGCATGATTTTATTCTTTGTCAAGGCTTTCAGTTTTATTACATCTGTATAGGTGACAATTTTAGAACCAGGTTCTAGGATTGCCATACTATTAAGAACAAAATAAAACACCCACACAAAGCAGAGCTCAAGGCTTCAGTAACCAGACTTCAGTATTCTTGACTTCATAGATGACTGTCCTGATCTAGAGTCAGGACATGAAACAAAGTTATATATTTTAGATTTGGTAATCTATACCCATTTTCTTTTTTTATTTTGTTTTGCTTTGTAGCCTGAATTGGACTTGACCTGGTGGCCCTTCTGACTCAGACTCTTAGATCCTGGGATTAACAGGTGGGTGAATACCACCAGGCCCAGTAAGACCAGTTTAATATTTAATGTTTGTGTAGCCCAGACTGGCCTGAAATTCACTACATATCTTAGGCTAATCTTGAACTCTTAATCCTCCAAGCCTCCACCTTCCCAATACTGGGATTATAGGTGTTTGCCACCATATCTAGTCTGTTCTCAACTTTTCAAAATGTAAAATGTTCTAAAGTTTTTTTTTGGTAAAAGGAAGGTACACATTGATTTTTCATATTTAATGTAATAATGTTTCAAATATTGTTATTGATTATATAGCAAAATGGCAAGGGATTTGAAATGATTACTTGGAGAAATTATGACATTCTTTTGCTAAATCTTAATTTATGTAATAAGTGTGAATGTTTTTACTTTTGTCATTCTGGATCTCTGTCCCTAATATTAATGAATATGAGAAAAAGATATAATAGGTAGGGTTTGGAGAGATGGTTCATTGGTTAAGAGTACTGGTCTTGCAGAGACCCCGGGTTCGATTCCCAGCACCCACATGGTGGCTCACAGCTGTGTGACTTCAGTTTCAGGTGGTTTGATGCCCTCCCTCTTCTGGCCTCCTTGGGCACCAGGTACACATGGACAAACACATACATGCAGGGAAAACACTCATATACATAAAAACAAATGTCTTTCCTAGGAAAGATACAGCAACTAAAATTAAAATCAAGTCCTAACTCTGTGCCTAGTTCAGGGTTCAGGTGGGGTCAGGAAACCCCAAGAAATGGTCGTTACTCTCTTCAGCATTTTGCATATGAGAAAAATGGAGGCCTGAACTTGATACTGAGTGGCCGCCATTGGTAGAGGCAGAGTTGCTATCTGCACCTCCTTCCAGAATTGGTGGACCCGACCTCTGGGTTCTCCTGCCTTCCCTGTCTAACAACACACACTGTCTGTGTGGCATTTTTGGTTCTGTGAGGACAGTTGAGTTTCATTTTTTTTTTGACAGGATCCTCGTTAGAATATAATCAGATGCTTAGCTCAAGGGCTTGGCTCTACCTTTTCTTCAGTATTCCCCAGAAAGAACAGCCACGGTTCCTGTGCACTGTCTTACTCACACTTTAAATAGATGACTGTGGTAGCTTAGTTATAGAGGAAGTCTCATATGACTGACTTCTGAAAATAAGCGAGTTATTTTGCTTTGAATTTCAGCAAAACCCTGGTAAAATGTCAGGTCAACCTTGAGGCTAATGTCTCAGCTGGAAAGGCCACCATAAAACTAAACATGAAGATATACTCAGTTATTGATGCTCGGCCACAAGTATTCGTGAAGCTTTAGTCAGGGGTGGGGCTACTGTCCCAAAAGAAAGGCTAGCAGCGGAGGGGAGAGCTGAAATACTTAGGGAAAGCAGTCGTGGCCACGCCTCGCATACAATCTTCAACACGATGATCAGAAGGAATAAAAACATCCCAAGGTAGAATTCTTTACCATCTAAGAAGTCAAAACCTGATTTCAGGGATGCATAGCTTCTAGAAAGTTTCAAAGGATGAGGTTCTGGATCTCTGACAGTTTTATGAAATTTTCCCGGTAAAATATTTTAAATGAGATAGGAACTATGGTCCTGATCTATCTATATCTTTTTCTATCGCACGTATGTATAATAATGAAATGGAAAGGAATGAACAACATTGAGGCAGGATAGATATTTACCAACAAGAAATCTAAACGCAGGTTCTGCTTCCGGCCCTAAGATCTTAATCTTGTGGAAGATGGGGAATGTGACTCCGTAGTTTTGTCTCGCAAAAGATTCTATCTCCATGCTGGACATGGGCTCCGATTCTCCAAACTGATTGCATGGGAAAGCCAGGACGTTGAAGTGATAGGGCCCAAACTCCTTGTGCAGCTCCTTGAGGGTCAAGTAACTTTTGTCGGTGTACCGGCAGTCACTAGCCACGTTTACAACTAGGGAAGCCTCCCGGAAAAAGAAAAAAACCCCACCGGAAAGAGAAGCAAGAGATTAAAAAAAAAAATCCTTCAGGCAATTAAAATTCCAAACCATTTTGGAAGAATACAACCTCTGATAGACTTCGTATTTTCAGACAGATCCAATTTCATTAAAAATCATAACCCAGATAAATGGGCTAACCCGCTATACTTAGATTACGTAATATTCTTAGAAGTTGGTCTTGCTCTAGCCATACAGCATCTTCCAGATCACAGAATCAGGTCCGCACGAAAATGAAAGCAATTTTCGAGAAAAACAGTCGCTTAACCGGTTGGAAGCGAAAAGCTCCTAGAACTCTGATACCTAAAAGGACATCTAATGGCATTGCTTTGAAGACTACATTCCAATTTACAACTGCAACGAACCCTACACTACGGTGAAAAGTATCAGTGCCGAGGAACAAAAAAAATAAAAATCCGAAGACTTACTTTGCCTTTGAACTTTTCCAGAGACACGATCTTCCCTTTGGCATCCTTCACTTCAAAGGAATAGAAGCTGTTGATTCTCGGTTTCAGGAATTTTAATTGTAGGAGAAAAAGAGTCACGGTGCACAGAACCATAGACAGCAAAACGGCAAATACCTTCACTTTGGATCCGGAACATTTCAGTGGGTAGGCAGCGAAGGGCTCCATTTTGGATGATTTCGGGAGTCTCAGCAGGCTGGAATTCGAGGAGGGGCTGAAACTTGAAACCCGCGGAGCTTAAAGGAGAACCGGAAGAGCTTACAGTCCTTTGGCTGCTGAATAATCGAGGACCCTCCCCAAAAGAATCAAAATGAAATCAGAAACGCGGCAAATTTTCAATATATTTGTAATATGGTTTCAATTTAAGCGTTTTTGGCTAGAAAAATTTGTTTCGTCTTAGTGGATCCTTTACACGCCCCTTGCTAGGTAAACATTTCACCAGAAGGTGGTGCTCTTGTAACTTGGAAATGAATGCTTAACGCCCAACACAGCATTCTGTGTGCTCACGGAGCAAAGGATTGGCTGTAGAGGACAGAATAACACTAGGAATTGTTAGAGTGTACATTAATGTGGTCTGTTACTATGAGGTGTGACCCCAAAGAACTGAAATAATTATGTGTTTATTTACCGTATTATGGGAATATGAGGAATTTACAACAGAGCAATGAAGATCTGAAAAGGCCATTTTATTCATTCTGACTTCATCTAGTGAAGGCAACCAGATGCCAGGAGAATACAACAAAAATAGAAAGGCAAAGCCAACATCCCTTCTCTATCAGAAACTATGAAAGCCTTTTTCTTCATAGGTTTGTCATCACCACTGGCAAGATATATACTTTATAACATAACTACACACAGACACACACACACAGAGGCACACATATGCACATATGCAGGCACACACACATACACAGGCACACACATCTGGAGTGGTATTTTGTTTGTAATCTAACAAATAAAGCTTGCCTGAAGATCTGAGTGCAGAGCTAAGCCACTAGTTAGTCATAGAGGCCAGGCAGTGGTGGCACACACCTTTAATCCCAGCATTTGGGAGGCAGAGGCAGGTGGATCTCTGTGAGTTCAAGGCCACCATAGGCTATATGAAATTGATCCACCCTAAAAGAGAAACAGATCTCACATAAAGTGATCTCAGCATTTGGGATCACATGCCTTTAATCCCAGCAGTAGGGAGGTTGAGACAGGAGTGATATGGCTGGGCAGAGAGAGGAATAGAAGGTGGGAGGAGACAGGAGCTCAGATGGTGTATAAGAATTCATTCTGAGCATGTAGTCATAGAGACAGCAGAAACCATGGTTCTGATCTTTTCTGACTGAGAAGCCAAGGACAATGGCACTGGGATTTGATCCTACTGCATGTACTGGCTTTGTGGGAGCCTAGTCTGTTTGGATGCTCACCTTCCTAGACCTGGATGGAGCGGGGAGGACCTTGGACTTCCCACAGGGCAGGGAACCCTGACTGCTCTTAGGGCTGGAGAGGGACGGGGAGAGGGAACGGCGGAAGGGGGAGGGAAATGGGAGGGGGGGAGGATGTGGAAATTTTTAATAATAATTAAAAATAAATAAATAATAAAACAAACAAACAAACAAACAAAAAACTATGTTCATAGCAGCATTGTTTGTCACAGTCAGAACCTGGAAACAACCTAATGCCCCTTGGTTGAAGAATGGATAAAGAAAATATCGTACATTTACACAATGGAGTACTGCACAGCAGGGAAAAAGTAATGACATCTTGATATTTGCAGGCAAATGGATGGATCTAGAAAACATCATATTGAGTGAGGTAACACAGACCCAGAAAGACAACTATCAAATGTACTCACTCATAAGTGGCTTTTAGACATAAAACAAAGGAAAATCAGCCTGAAATTCACAATCCCAGAGAACCTAGACAACATGAGGACCAAGAGAGAGATACATGGATCTAATATCATGGGAAGTAGAAAAAGACAAGATCTCCTGAGTAAATTGCGAGCAAGGGGACCATGGGAGAGGAGGGAAGGGGACAGGAGAAGAAGGAAGGGGAGTGGAGAAAAATATATAGCTCAATAAAAACAATAAAACAATAAAAATAAATTTTTTTATTCAGTTAAATGTTGCATCTATCTATCTATCTATCTATCTATCTATCTATCATCTATATCATGTCTATTTATCTGTCTATCATCTACTTATCTATCATTTGTCTATGTATCTATCTATGCATCATCTGTCTGTCTGTCGATATCTATCTATCTATCTATCTATCTATCTATCTATCTATCTATCTATCATCTATCTGCCTATCTATGTTTGTGTGTGAGTATGCCTGAGTAGCACTGCACATATGTATAGATCAGATGACAACTTGTGGAAGATATTCTCTCCTTCTGAGAGTTGAACTCAGGTTGTCAGGTTTGGTGGCAAGCCCCTTTAACCTCTTAGCCATCTTGCTGGCCCTAGTTTTGTTTCTTAGAAATGGGATCTTGCCATGTTGTCCAAGGTGGTCTTGAGATTGTGGACTCTTCCGATCCTCCTGACTCAGCCTCCCATTGAGCTGGGACTACTGTGGGTGCCACCACACTCACTTAGAGTGCGTTATAATATCAAGGGCACATTTCTTGTCAAGGACAAACTTGGAGTCAATGTGTTAATTTAATGGACCTTCAGGTTTAGGAGGGTCAAACACTGAAAGCATGCCATATCCATTTCTAGGCAGACCCACTAACAAAACATCTGCAACAGTTCAGCAGACCCTTGCCCTGGACAGTATGGGATGAACACAGATTTGGCAGCTTCCTCTTGTGCATGCCCTGATATCATTTCTCAGCTCCTGGGGTTTGTCATTATAGCAGACACATTCTGCCTATTCCAGACTAGTGTCAGACAGCATGTGTGTCACGTTACCCCTTCCTTTGCAGAGGGAGAATAGTCCAGAAGACCCAGCAGTATTCTTTCAACGCGTTAAGGAAGGTTATCTAAGTGGGAAGGCTCGCTGAGATGACTGTCAGCTGGAGAAACTACCCAGACAACATGGGATAAATCGATTGATGTGGTTAATTGATCACCTCGGTCTTGGCACAGGATGTGAATGAAGGGCAAGTGGGCAGCCAGCCATGGGCAAACTGAAAATCAGTTATGGAGTCACAGGGCACCAGGAAATGGAAATTGAAGGCAGGGAGGAGCTTGGCTCTAAATCGGCCACCTGTGTCATGCTACAGTTTATAGAGAAAATAGTTTTTGCTGATGAGCTTTGTTACATATGCAGTCTACACACACACACACGTACACACCACACACACACACACACACACACCAGGAAGGTGATAACAAGTCAACTAGGATCCAAGAACTAGTGAATGCAGCAACTGAGAATAGGGATTAGCACTTTCAGCTTAACTGAATTATTTCATCTGCATGGCGCCATTTCTTTGTAACAGTTAAAACACATTTGTTTAGACGTCAATATAGGAGTCGAGATTGCTCCAGCAGTCCGGTGAAGGAGTTCTATTCATCAGGAAACCTTTAGTTTTATGAGAAGCTGTCATAAGGGCTGAAGGAGCCTGGGAGTGTAGACAAACAAGAAAGCACATCCATGTGTCTTGAAGCCACCTGGAAGGAGTGACAGGGAGTCTGTAGAGCAGGAAGTCTAGCTAAGGCAGAGTCTTCAAGAAAACAGCACTTCCAAGTGTGACAAAAGGGCCTTGAAGGATGGATGGAGGCTGAGGATGCTCGGCTCCCCAACAGCAGGTGTGGGTGATTGAGAACAACACAATTCCTACTGGAAAAGAAGCAGACAATTTTGATTTAAACATTAAAAATTTGATACATAAAACATTGAATTGTACATATTTATAGGGTACCAAGTGATGTTTTAATAAACAAATATATTGTATGATATTTGATTCATGTTATACATGCCTATCTTCTAAATATCATTTGTGGTAAAAGAAATTTAAAATACTTTTTAAAAAAGATTTAATCAATAGAATATTGACAGTTTCAGTTTGGGTTGTATTCCCCACTAGAATGTGAAGACATTGGGAGTTTTAAAATCTTTTATTTTTTGAAAAATTAGTGTGTGTTCATGACGTATGTTTGTGTAAATTCGTGCCATTGCACACTGCAAGTGGAGGTCAGAGAGCAACTTTGTGGAACTGTTTCTCTTTGCCCACCTTCATGTGGGTTCTGGGGACCGAACTCAGGTCAGCAGGCTTGCACGGCGTGCTCCTCACACACGGAAATATCTCACCAGCTCAAATTTTGGTATTTATATCTATTTTGAAATACTATTGAGACTCTGATTTTGAAGTGTCCTGTGGTCAGATTGCCACTTCAATGGGTGGAGCTGGGTGTGTGTCAGGACCGTGTTAGGGCTGTGGTGGGGCCTGCCCTAGAGCCATGGGACCATCTTTGTTTTTTCTGTCTTTGGCATGAGATTCTCTCTCTTCTTTCTTTCTCTCTCTTTATTTCTTTTAAAGATTGCATTTATTTATTTATTCAATTCATTTACTTGTGCATGTGTATGTGTGGGTGCATGCTGCGGTGCACTTGTGGAGACCAGAGGATGACTTCCAGGGATCAGTCCTCTTCTACTAGGTGGGTCCTGGGGATTGAACTCAGTTGGTCAGATTTAGTGGCAACTGATTTTACCTGTTGAGCCAGTCCATCTGCCCTATCACGAGATGCTTGCGAAACTCCATCACCAGCATCCCTTTCTGGACCCCAAGGCTTTTCTCCACCCACCGAATAGTTGCGTGTCAGATCATTTATCACCAGACCTGTTTGTTTCTGTTTTCTTGGTAGCTTCATCCTGTGACTTCCTGACCTTGTTTTTTAACCTTTCTAGGTTCCTTTTTATTTATCCTGGGCTCCGGATTCCTCTCTGTATCATGTCACCACGATGTGACCACTCAAGGTGGACGAGCTGAGCTGATGGGCTTCATCCCTTTCCCTTCTTTGTCTTATTTTTCTTATCTTCCTCTTCCTCTCTATTAATAAATACTTGAGTCATTGAGAACTATGCGACAGGCATTTCCTTAGCAGGAGATAGATCCTAGAACAAAAGCCTACACACATCAAAGATGAAATAGTGCGGCCTGCAGCCAGCTGTCTACGTGCCACCGCTGTCTTGCCTATATTTGCCCATCATTTGTTATCACCTCCATATTATAATGTAAATATATTCACTTACCTCACTTGAATTAATTTTTGTATGGATTTATATTAATGCTGAAAGACTAAAACCATTAAAGGGTTACATTGAAATATTTCACTTTATTCCCAATGGTAGGACTGACTGAGAATTGAATTTTATTTAAGACCAATTGTACTTTTCTTAGGAAGACCACTGTATTCAATAAAAATTTGCCTCTTCCTTTCCTTGGCCAGGTTTTGTTATGTGGACAGTATAAAATGAGTTTTCTTTTCATAACTTGCATTTCTTTAAGTATTTGGAGACAGTTTCTTTCTTTTCTTTTTTTTTTAAAGATTTATTTATTTATTGTATACACAGTGTTCAGCTGTTTAGCCTCCTTGTATGCCTGCAGGCCAGAAGAGGGCACCAGATCTCATTACAGATGGTTGTGAGCCACCATGTGGTTGCTGGGAATTGAACTCAGGACCTCCGGAAGATCAGCCAGTGCTCTTAACCTCTGAGCCATCTCTCCAGCCTGAGACAGTTTCTTTTGTGTTTTCTTTATCTGGATCAGCACTCTGGTTTCCCTTGATCCACATGATGGGAGCCTGGCACATGCTGGGGTGCTTAGACGCTCATTTTAGCCTTCTTCATCATGGGCCCTGTCCTCCCACTGAAGTTGGCTTTTGAATCCTTGCTTATACCCATGTCTTTTCCCCTCTCCCCTTTTTCTTCCCTCTTCTCCTCTTCTTTCTCATCTCATATTTTTTATTTTGAAATATTAAGACATTCCAAAAAGTACATAATATGAACAGACAGCTTAATAAAAAACAATTAAGAGAGAATGTTCTGGCTAAGTGCCCCGAAGCCCTCCTGTAATCTGGGGTTGGGGAGACAGAGGCAGGAGGACCTGGAGTTCAAGGCTGGCCTAGACTATATAATGAGAACCTGCTTTCTCCCTTCCTTCCCCCCAAAGCAAATATTCTACCCATCATATCCAACCTGCAGCCCAGAATAACTATGAAAGTGGACTAACAAGTTTCTAAGATTATTTAAGCCACTGTGTGATTTTTTTACATGGTCCCTCCCCCCCAGTTTGATTGCATGCTTTTCAAGAATGAATATTGTAGATGGTAATGCCATATCACAATGTCAAATGTTTGGGTGCATCTTCCAGGCCAAGAACTAGAATACGCCTACTCCACCTTGGGTTTTTGATGCCCCCCTCCTTTCTGTTTCCTGTGGCAGCACCTGTGTACGTCCCGAAATATACTTTTGTTCTCCTGTCCTTGCACTTTGCTTAAATGAAATTGTACTATCTGCTTCCTTGTTTTTTCCTACTGTTTGATAAGCCTTGTGCTGTTCCTTGTATAGAGCTGTAGTTCATGCTTATTTTACAGTATTTCATTTTATAAATGTATCAGTGTACCCATTCTCCTGGTGACCAGTCCCCTTTTAAAAATTTTGTCTATACATATAAAATCTTCTCTGTGTGTGTGAAGGTGCCCTTAAATACCAGAAGAGGACATCAGATCCGTTGGAACCAAAGTCGCAGGTGGTTGTGACCCTTCCAATGTGGGTGCTGGGAACTGCACTCTGCTCTTCTGCGAGAGCTGAGCTCACTCTAAACTAGTGGGACCTAAGATTGTACTGATTTCTGAGTTCCATCACACTGTTAACTCCACTGATGCTCTTGCCCCTTGATGTCTGTATGAGAGGCACATCTGGACTCCACAGGGCACATCCCTCATAGCCAGCCAGAGCAACCCCAGCATGGTCTAAACTCTGACAATCAATCTCTAGTCCCTGTGCTTCAAGCACCTCCATCTGTCCTCGACTTTCCTGCCCAGCTCTAGCCCTCGCTCACTATGGTCATCCTGGAGACCAGGGACTTGCTCTTCCATCTCACTACCCTGGACGAAGGCACTTACTTGTTGTTGTTGTTGTTGTTGTTGAGAAAATAAAAAAAAAAGAACATTTTTCTGGGGGAACATTTCCTTGTGTGTTTTAATAGCTCACTGATGAGTCTGGAAGTGTCATCTGTATTCTGGGGTGCCCCTTATTTGTCTTTGGGCACTTGTGTTTGTCTGACCTTCTAACACTCTTACTGGGACATTTGCATAATGCCCTAGTTTATGTGGAAAACCTTTGTTTCATCTTACCCAGTGAATCTCACTCCTAATGATCGTTTCCTACCCTCTGGACTCTTTCTTCAGTCCCTTCTGCCTTCTGAACATGATTTGCTTTTAGGAAAAGTGATCCATTCACTTAATGCTTTGCTTCAATGACTCAACTCCATTAACTTTCATTAGTGCCCACTTGAGAAGGTAGTGATGAGACACGCTATCTAGTTCCCATATCTAACTACTGGGCACTGTACGTGTTACTATTCATTCAGCCTGCTGGCACTCTGTTGGGGCTGTTCAAGGCCATCAAGAGCTGTGTACCAGCTTCCTGCAGCTGCTGAAAGAAATCACCAGAGTGTATAGTTTTGCAAACATGGAGGCCCGAGGCCAGTTTCTCGAGGCAGAAGAAAGTGTCAGCAGGCTTTGTTTTCTCTTGCCTGGAGTAGTGGTGCCCTGTCTTTCTTGGTTCTTGTGGCTGTCGGTATTTTCTGGGTTGTGAGTGTTATGGCTACACCTCTGCTCTCTGGGCATAGTGCCGTCTCCTCTTGGTCTAGACCAATCTTCTTATCAGGACAAATAATGGTATTCAGGCCCTGAGAGGATGATAGAATCCCTAACTCAGGTAAATTAATCCACAGCTTTGCGCTGTACGTGGGTACTTCATGTGTGAAGCCTCTTTGCCATGGAAGATGATGTTGATAGGTGGCAGGGATTAGAATCTGGAACCCTGGGGACCGTTACTTGGCCTAAATAGGCTGCCAACCTAGTATGGCACAGAGTGAAGCTATGTTCCAGACAAATCCCTGAAGGAGTTGTTGGTGAACCCAGCTGGGACTCTGAGCCAGTGGTTACCTTGGAAGAGAGTCCTGGACAAGATTCCAAGTAGGACTTCTTCAAGATGGACAGAGTGGCAGTTGCCAAGTCAGAGGAACACAGACACATCAAGGCCCAGCGTGATTAGCAGTGTGAAGTTTCTTGATCACTTTTCAGATGTACCATTAGATTTGCTCTCCCCCCTTTAAGTCCAATATTATTTTGTCTTGAAATGCATATTTAAATTCTAGAAAACGAAGGAAAATTTGAACAAGAGTGTCTGTCTTCTCTCTAGTATGGCAGCCCCTCCTTTCTTAGTCTCCACAAGTCTTAGATGGCGTTGTTGGGAGTGAACACATTGTCTGGACATGGCCCACTGACATTGCTTGCTTTGTCTCCAAAGTTCTCAACTTTAGAGCCAGCAAGAAAGTTGAAAGGTGGCTCTGTGGCACAATGGGTAACGCATTGGACTCCTAGTGACAAAAAAAAAATGGAGAGGGAATTGGCAGTGCTCAGCACACAGTGTC
Organism: Neodon shergylaensis; assembly: GCA_025134845.1. Classification (NCBI taxonomy): domain Eukaryota; kingdom Metazoa; phylum Chordata; class Mammalia; order Rodentia; family Cricetidae; genus Neodon; species Neodon shergylaensis. The sequence continues at coordinate 31,128,543 of JABTXL010006268.1, read as the reverse complement.
GCTTCGTGTGACTTATTTATTATGTGTACTGCCTGAGTGTATGTTTGCACACCAGAAGGGGGCGCCAGATCTCATTACAGATGGTTGTGAGCTACCATGTGGTTGCTGGGAATTGAACTCAGTACCTCTGGAAGTGCTCTTAAAGTCTGAACTATCTCTCCAACCCACATGTTCTGTTTTATGCTGATGTGTAATGACGATAAGTCATTAGGCCCACCCTCTAAAGTGTTTCAGTATATCTAAAGACCATGGGTGGAAGCTGTGGTTATGAAACGATGTTCAAGTGTTTTAAAAAATAGGAAAAAAAGTCTCCAGGTTCACAAACGTTAACTCTCAAGCTCACATACAGTGTTGTTCTAGATAAATACTATGGAATTCCAGTAGAAAGAATTTTACCTCTGCCTCTTTGAGCCCACTAGAACTCACAGCTTTCATTGGTGTTCAACAGGCTTTTGGCTAGGTCACCACCTACTCCACCTTTCAGGAGTAACTCCATGAAGAGGCTGTCTGCCGAGATTCCTGTGGCCAGCAGCTCCATCACCACCAGAGGGCAGCCAAGTCCAGCCGGGGACCAGGAAGCCTGTTCTTCTGCATTGGCGTTGGTAGGTTCGCTTTCCCTCAGACATCCCTGCATCTTCATCAGTGCTAAAGATGGCACCAGCAGCAGACACCTAAGGCTCAGTGAGCCCGGGTTTAGGATTTCAGTGAGTTTGCACACTAAGATAAGTTGCTGTTCCTTATGAGAAAAGTCCAAGTGCAGGGGCTCCCACAGACCACGCTGTTTCTGCCCTTTCTATAGTGTAGTGGTTGTCATGTTCATACATGTTTTATGCTTTAAATATGCTCAGAGAATATATATATGCATATATATGTGTGTGCATGTATATATGCATATACTTATATATGTATTATTTCTGCACTGTATGAATATGCTTTTGCTTTGAAGACTCTAGAACAGTGGTTCTCAACCTTTTTAATGCTCAGATTCTTTAATTCAGCTCCTCATGCTGTGGTGACCCCCAATTGTAAAATTATTTTGTTGGTACTCATAACTACTGCTGTAGCTTTGCTACTATTATGAATCATAACGTAAATATCTCATGTGCAGCACCAAAGGGGTCACAACTCACATGCTGAGAAATGCTGCTCAAGAATATTGATGACTTTGGTAAGGTTCCTGGACATGAAAGTCTGAATATATATTATGATTTCCATTCTTCAGAAACAAAGTTATCCATGAGTCATCTAATGGCTTAGTTCCTGCTCTACTCTTTAAAGGTCCCGTGCAATGTGACTTAGCATCTTTCCTGTTTTCCCTCCCTCCCACTCTCTCTTTCTTCTGATCCCCTCAGCCCCTTTTCTTTTGAGACAGGTCTTACTATATAGTCCTGGCTGGCATGGAACTCACTATGTAATTCAGGCAGGCCTCAAACTTTGCACAATTCTCCTGCCTCAGCCTTCCAAGAGCTGAGATGGCAGATATGAACCACTGTGCCCAGCTCAGCATGCTTGTTAAGACAGATGTTGACAGTGGTACCAGCTTCTTTCTGAGATACTGTGATTCTAAAGACTGCAAAGGGACCCAAATCTTCATAAGCCGAGGTGTTTCCCACATCAGGACAAGCAGCAACACCAGAATTTACCTGACAGTGGCAGGGGGAGACTCAGGAGCATGGGAAATCTTTTGTATTCCCTCTAATTGAGGAAGTTTGGAGGGTCATTGTTTTAGGAAAATTCTTGCTAAAATTAGGGGCTTCCTGGCTCCTTCTGAGCTTGAAATGAACTCACCATTTGTTTCTTAATAAAGCAGTGTGTGAAAAATTGGAAACCCCACGCAACAGATTGCTAATCAAAAGGAGTTTACAAGAGCCCGTTCTGCTATCTCCTTCAGCTGATATATATATCCACTATAAATATAAAACTGAATATACATCATATATGCATATACATACACATTTATATATACGAATATATTATATATAATATATAATACAATATATACATATATAATGGATATTTAGTTTTTGATATACATGGTAGATATCTAGTATTTGTGGATGGTTTGACAGGTATTTCACAGAGGCAAAAGGTCTGGTAAAGGACTTTCTTAATCTTGATAAGAGAATATGTTCTAGTTTCATTTATGTTGCTCTTACAGAAAACACTCTTACAGAAAACAGCTCAGGGGAGGAGTTGTTTATTTGGCTTACAACTCCATCATTTTGGGTAAATCAAGGCAGGGATTTGAGGTGTCTAGTCACACCATATCCAAGGGCAGAGAGGGAATAAATGCAAGCATGCATGCCTACTTACTTGTTTTCTTGGGCTTGGTTCAATTTCTCTACCGGTACACAGTTCTGAATCCCCACCTAGGGAATGGTGCCACCCACAGTGGGCTGGGTATCCCCTCACCAATGAACTTAATTAAGGCGGTCTTCTACAGGCACACCATGTGCCACCCACAGACCATGGCTCATTGAAACGCTCTTCCCAGGTGACTCTGGACTGTGACAAGTTGACAGCTGAAGCTGACCACCACAGGAAACATGAAAAATATTGGTGTAAATAAAATTGACTTCTGTTTTTTAGACAGCATTTCACTGTTGCTATTGCCAACTGCCTTTACACATCTTTCTGTAACAGGAAGAAATAGTGGCAAAGTGGTACCCTAAGGGTCACGTGGTGAAGGCCAGTGACTGGTAACACAAGCATATTACAGTGATGTCTGAGCAGGGTGATATAATGATGTCATAGCTTGGGAAGATGCTCCTTGCAGCATCCTTCAAGCTACTGAACTATTTCTACCTATTCTTTTGTTTCAAAACCTTTAATTAAGAAAAATTCCCTCACAGGTGTATACAATTCTTTGGGTTTCAATTAATTCCAGAGGTAGTCTTTTTGGCTAGCAAGAATAGCATCACAACAGCCAAGACAGAAGAACTGATAACAATTTCTTTTTTTTCCAAAAAATTTATTTATTTATTTATTAAAGATTTCTGCCTTCTCCCTGCCACCGCCTCCCATTTCCCTCCCCCTCCCCCAATCAAGTCTCCCTCCCTCGTCAGCCCGAAGAGCACTGATAACAATTCCTTACCTGCAGGAGACAAGGAGAAATTGGGAGGCGTTTCTAAAGCAATGTTTTTTCTAAGCAAGGGAAGCTTGGGGGTTTTATTTAGGGAGTCTGGACACATTCACATAGAGCTCTGATGTTTCTAAGCATATTCAATTAACAAGTCCACTTCTGAACATGGTCACAATGTTCAGAATGTATGGGCATTCTTATCTCAAAGTCATATAGTAACATATACAAATTATGAAATTGATGTAAAGAAATGCTTCTGGCATGCTCATCTTATACCACACGATCTTAGCTGATAATCAAGTAAATGACCCAGAAAATAGATGGTTTTGGAGCCTATGTTGCCTGTCAATCATGATATTTGAACTGAAAGGTAGATGTATTGATGCTACAGTTCTTACAAAGACAAAGGACAAAGAACACAAATATAGAAAACATCAAGTCAATTATCAGCATGGTGGCTGCTGCTCCTAGTTGGATGTCTATGCTTTTTACCTGTATAAACTCTACACCCAAAGAAGAATGCTTTCCATAGATGCTTACTATAGGAAACCACAGCAGACATAGGCTTCCTTCTCTACTACTACTAGCCTAAGACTAGGTACAATGAGATGGCCCACTGTACAGTCAAATTCTAGAATCTAAATCAAAAGCACACTATATTTTCCTGCTTATGTTTTTTTTTAAGTTTTTCATGCCCAGGTATGTCACTCCTCCATGCTCCCTGCCCACTAATTGCATGAGAGACAATAAGGTATTTAATCACTTCAAGAGGAAAGCCTTATCTCATTTTTATTTGTTTAACCAAAGCCAGTTAACTACCTGAAGCAAAAGTCAACACAGGATGAGAACCCACATTTTCTGTCTTCAAATAAAATGTTCTTTAATTCTTTTTTTCATGACCTTTTTTTCTTTAATTGTTATTGTTACATATATGTATAAGTGTATAGATACAGCTTGTTGAGTCTGTTTAGTGATACTTGTATTTGATTTCAGGACTGACCAATTGGTTTTAGATAGCCAATTAAGGGGTTCCTCCTTGAGGAAGATTATCTCTCATTCCCAGCATTCTTTAGTTGCCTGTAGATCTTTGTTAAGAATAGTGCCCAATAAGATTTCCCTCTTCCATGTAGGTATTGGTATTGTACTCATTGGTATCATACTACTGGTATCATACTTTCTTGTCTTTTAGGTAGCCATATTGTTGAGGCTTAGTGGGTGAAGCTTCCCTGTCATTTCTAGGCGACAAAAATCTTACAGCAGACTTCCTGGCTCTCTGACTCTTTCAATATTTCTACACTCTCATTTGCAATCTTCCTTGAGCCTTAGATGCAAGAGTTCTGGTCCAGATGTATTCACTGTAGCTGAGCACCCCATGACCAGTTGTTCCCTGGAGTCTTACCAGATATGGGTTTCTGGTTTTTTAAAAGATTGTTTATATTGAGCTATATTTTTCTCCCCTCCCTTTCTTTCCTCTCCCCTTCCCTTCTACCTTCTCCTATGATCCCCATGCTCCCAATTTACTCAGAAGATCTTGTCTTTTTCTACTTCCCATGTAGAATAGATCCATGTATGTTTGTTTCTCTTAGGGTCCTCATTGTTGTCTAGGTTCTCTGGGATTGTAAATTGTAGGCTGATTTTTCTTTGTTTTATGTCTAAAAGCCACTTATGAGTGAATATATATGATATTTCTCTTTCTGGGTCTGGGTTACCTCATTTAATATGATGTTTTCTAGATCCATCCATTTGCCCACAAATTTCAAGATGTCATTTTTTTTATGCTGCATAGTACTCCATTGTGTAAATGTACCACATTTCCTTATCCATTCTTCAGTTGAGGGGCATTTAGATTCTTTCCAGGTTCTGGCTATGACAAAGAATGCTGCTATGAACATAGTTGAGCACATGTCCTTGTGGTATGATTGAACATCCTTTGGGTATATACCCAAAAGTGGTATTGCTGGGTCTTGAGGTAGATTGTTTCCTAATTTTCTGAGAAATCACCACACTGACATCCAAAGGGGCTGTACCAGTTTGCACTCCCACCAGCAAGGCAGGAGTGTTCCCTTTACCCCACAACCTCTCCAGTTCAGTTGTCGTAAGTGTTTTTGATCTTTGCCATTCTTACAAGTGTAAGATGGAATCTCAGAGTTGTTTTGATTTGCATTTCTCTGATGCCTAAGGATGATGAACACTTTTTTAAGTGTCTTTTAGCCATTTTAGATTTTTCTGTTGAGAGTTCTCTGTTTAGGTCTGTACCCTATTTTTTTTTAAATATTTATTTATTTGTTATGTGTACAATATTCTGTCTGTGTGTACGTCTGCAGGCCAGAAGAGGGCACCAGACCTCATTACAGATGGTTGTGAGCCACCATGTGGTTGCTGGGAATTGAACTCAGAACCTTTGGAAGAGCAGGCAATGCTCTTAACCACTGAGCCATCTCTCCAGCCCCCCCTATTTTTTTTATTGGATTATTTGTTCTTTTGATGACAAATTTCTTGAGTTCTTTGAATATTTTGGGGATCATCTCTCTGTTCAATGTGGAGTTTGGTGAAGATCTTCTCCCATTCTGTAGGGTACTGTTTTGTCTTATTGACCATGTCATTGCTTTACAGAAGCTTCTTAGTTTCAGAAGGTTCCATTTATTAATTGTTTCTCTCAGTGTTTGTGCTACTGTTTAGGATAATAAAGAAATATTGGTTAGTATAATCACCTAGGATAATCGACCTTGTAGCCACATTAGGTATGTTTTCAAGGTTAAACAATGATATAATTTAGATAAATAGTCCATCTTCAAACACTTCAGAGATCTACAGAATACGACATTTAAGATATTTTAATAACTTAGGTTCTTCTTTTTGATGACAATGAAACATGTCTTCTCTTGGCAGCACCAATCTACTTCAGAGAAAATAATGGGCATCAAAGAAACTCCACATGGAGTTTACTTTTATTGTGGCAAAAGTAAGACACTGGTCAAGAAAATGCCCATGTCTCAACTGTTGGTATTATGCTGTCCTAATTAGACAAGGAGGACACAAAATATCCTGCTTCACAGAAAAGTCTGTTGAATATGCTAGGCCTGTAGGCTGAAGATGGATGCCCCAACATCACAGAGGAACTTTGGGTGACTGTTTAGGCAGTCAGCTGTTTCTGCCATTATTCACATTTTTTGGAAGGCACTTGCTTGCAGTTCTGCTTACTCAGTTAATACTATTTTCTTCTTAGGTCTCTGAGGGAGTTGAAGATTAGATAGCTATAGTTTACCAAAGCAAGTTATGATAAAAAATAAATTAGGTATAAGACTTTGAACTCACCAAGATAGGATACATATATATTTTCTCTGAGTTTGTCAAAAGCAAATAGACTAGACATTGTTAATGTATTTATTGCCTGTATATATTGTATATACTCATTATACTTATTGTATATGTTTTCTTATAATAGCAATAGCCTTTTTTAGACAAAAGGGGAAAATGTAGTGGCATTTCAAATGTATTTTAAAAAATAAAGACTGCCTGAAGATCTGAGAGTAAAACAGTCTCACTGGGCAGCCTTACAGACCAGGTTATGGCAACACACACCTTTAATCCCAGTAGTCACAATAACACACACACACATTTAATCCCAGTAGTCACCCTTGTTGGCATAGAAATTGGGTGGTACATGCCTTTAATCCCAGTAGTGCATGCCTTTGATCCCATCCCAGAGAGGAATATAAAATAGGGCGAGACAGCTTTCAGACGCAGTCTCCCTCTGAGATTCCAGGAGGTAGGATTGTCACTTCAGACTGAGGTCAAGGTAAGAGCCAGTACTTGGCTGTTTTGCTTTTTGAATCTTCAGGCTGAACCCCAATTTCTGACCCCGAGTTTTCATTTAATCGTGCTTCACATTATGTTGTCTTTGTTTCTTTCTCACTAGCTAGATGAGGGTATAAGTTCGGGTTTATTCCTAGGCTCTCCATCCCATTCCATTTAACTTGTTGATTCTTCTGTCATTGTTATACTGTCCTGACTACCAGAGCTTGTTTATAAGTCTTGAAGTTAGATAATGCTAGTCTTCTCACTTTGTTCTTACCTTTCAATATGTGTTGACTATTTTTGCTCTTTGTATCTCTATAGGGCTGTGAGGATTACCTTATCACTAGCTATAAAATAACTTGCTAAGAGTTTTGTTGTGATTATATTAAATCTGTTGATTAATTTGGGGGAATTGCATGTGGACATGAGTCTTCTTACTCCTGTATGTGCAAATACCTCCCTTATAGATATTCTTTTTATTTTTCATCAAAAGTTTTTAGTGTTTTTATACATATATTTCACATGCTTTTGTAAAGATACACTTAATAATTATATTAATAATATAAATACTATTTGTTTTGAATTTTAAATTCCAGTTGTGTATTGATGGCATATAAGAATGCAATGACTTTCATATGTTAACTTTATATCCTGCAACCTTAGTATAATCACTCATCACTCATTAGTTATAGGATCTTATATTTTTGGTTCTTCTTGTTGTTGATTGAGTGATTGATGTGTGTGTGTGTGTGTGTGTGTGTGTGTGTGTGTATGGTGCTAGGACTTGAGTCTGAGTCATTGTACATGATAAGCAAGAACTCTATATGAAACTACGTCCTTATCTCTGTTGCTAATGCTTTGGGTACCAATGCTTTGGGTATTGATTTTGTTAAAAAATAATTTTGTGACCTTTTATTAGCAGGCCTGAATGTTTCCAGTAAACTTGAAGTTCTGACAGTTGCAAGTATTCAAAGTGAACCTCAAGATAAGCATTTGTGAGTAGCGATTGGCTTTTTTGGTACAACACTGTGAAACCTTCAGGCTCTTATCAGAAGTCACTTAGTCACAGACACCACAAGTCTCTTGAGTTATCTTGTTTCCTGTTGATGTATCACTATCAGTTTGATCATGAATTGAGGGCTAGAGATGAAAAGATAGTGGCCAGTGGTTTGGACTTAGTGGGGTCTTTTGATGAAAACTTAGAACAAATGATAGAATCATGAACCCAAATAGTCAAGGGTAAAATTAGCCAAAAATTAGTAGTTTTAAAAGTTAAAATCAACAACTCAACAAATATTTATGAACAAAGAGTAGAGCTTAAGTCTGCAAGGTAGGCATCACTGGGATGGATATGCAAGCATACAAAGTTCACTTTCTTTAAAAAGTCTCAAATTACAGAATAAATATTCAAAGCATGATGTGGTACTCTGTGTATCCCTCATGAGACCATTTGTCTACATTTACGTCTGCCATATTTTCTTTGCTGAAAAGTGCCATTGAATAATTTTTTCACTTTTACCTGAAGTCCACACTGAACTTTTTTCTTTTCTTTCTTTCTGTATTCTTTGTGTTTCAGTTTTATCAGAGTGACTACTTTCTTTCTCACTCGGTAATCTCTTTGATACTCACGGGAGAAATACTGTATTTGTGTGATCTTAGAGATCTGTAGAACTGTTTGTTTCCTGCAGGCTGTAGAGATGGCGTCAGAGATGAATCCTTCCACTTTAGGAGGTTCAGCAGCGTCCGCCATTTTATATGCCACCTGGAGCTGGAGCTTCATTTCATGAGTCTTTGAAATGACTACTGTAAGTCATTGCTTAGATTGCCAGTTGAGCAGCTGAAGTAACAAGATGCAGCCAATGCTCTGACATGAACCTAAAGTATGATTCTGGAAGAGCCAGAGGGTCTGTATGTTTCATGCCCATATGATGTGCTGTGCAACTATGGTTAATGTAACTACCATGCTTTAGGCACTACTTAAGTTTTAGGAATGGGTGTTGTTGGTGGTAGGACATGAGCGTTGTTATTCACTAACACATTTTTATTTTATTATGTTAGAATGAACTGGACTGATGTTGACCTACTCTTATACATGGATTTTAAGTGTGAATATTTCTAATCAGTTAAATAGTCACATTGGATTTAGTAAGTGGCTCTCATAATCTAGTTTGGAAGACAGTGCTAACTACACAGGTCTGACTGCCAACATGCCAATGTAGAATGCAAATAGTGAATTTAAGTAAGTCTCTTATGTGGATCTCAGTGAGCTCAGAAATACTCTAGAGATACCCAGACTTAAGCTGCATCAAGGGAGATGGGTAAGACTTGTAAGGGTAGAGGGGAGATGAGAACATTTTTGCTGTTGCATAAGCAAAGGCATTATGTTGAAAATTATTGGTAACCTTAGCAAGGAGGACATATTGGGACTGTGCCACTGGTAGGTAAGTGCAGTTCATGGGGAAAAAGAGTCGGTTGTAGACATTTAATTTGAGATTTGTTGACTAAGAGAAATATCAAAAGAATGAAGACAGTTTACAGTGTGTATGTGTATATGTGTATGTGTGTGTATGTGTAGGTGCATATATGTATGTAATATATGCATAAAATACAGAACACATCTTTTTTTGCACGAGAGAGCCACCAAAGAATCAAGAATGAATTTTGTGTTATTACAAGTTTTGAAGCAGGAGAGCAGCACCATTGGGAAGACAGTTTAGGGAGAGCAAATTGCCTCAAATTCTCCATTGAAGGAGTTAGTGTGACACGGAGGAGATTTGGCAGGTCACTGACAGTGACATTAGTGGCTGAAATAAAGGATGAACTGGCATGTAGGGTGGATGATTAGGTTGAGAGCAAGGGACAAGGTGAACTCTTCTGGTAGGGGAGGGAGCAAAAGAGGGAGGGGGAACATCCACAAGGAATGAGCAGAGGTGAGCAGTTCCCCATCATCACTCTTCAGGGCACTTTCTCCCAGAGAACTTATTGTCATTATCGATTAAGGGATATAAATTCTCAGGAAATATTAAAAACTCAAAACATTCATACTAAAAGGCAACTTTCATGCCCACTTTTTCTTCAAGTCATAGTTCTTTTTTCCTCTCCACAACAGTAAAATGGCCAAAGATGCTCATATTGACAGCATCTGTCTCTTTTCAGGTTGTCATGCACCCACTGCTGTGGGATTCTAAACCTCACCATTCTGTTCATTGAAACTACCTTCTAAAACCCTCCAACCTGGGGCCACTGACCCCTCTTTCATGACTCTTTTGGGTTGCCTACTATATGTGTCTTTAAAATGGACACATAGGCCTTCTGGCTTTATAACCACTCTGCTCTGATTTTTTGGCTGGTCCCTGGTCCTCTTCTATCTCTCCATGCTCTAAATGTTAGGGTGCCCAAGGCCCACTTCTTGCAAATTTTCTACTTCTGTCCTACCTTAATTGATTTCCTTATTGTGTATTTATATTTGTTGCTCTAGGTATTCCATCGTAATCTACATGTTCCCAAGTTGCTGTGTCTGTCATGTGTTTTACATGACCTCTACTAGATATTAGGATAGCTACATCAGCTTGTTTCTTAGGTCCATTTGATCAGAAAAAATTTTTCCAACTTTTTACTCTGAGGCGATGTCTGTGTTGGAGGTTGAGGTATATTTCTTGTATGCAGCAGAAGGATGAATTTTGGTTTTGTATCCAATCTGTTAGCTGGTGTGTTTTTATAGGTGAGTTGAGTCCATTTATATTAGGATATATTAATGACCAGTGATTGCTATATCCTGTTAATTTAGTTTTCATTGTTGGTGATGTTAATTTGTGTGTTTTTCCATCTTTGGAATTTCTGCTGTGAGATCATCAATTGTCTGTGTTTTGTTGATGTAGCCAACTTTCTTGGGTTGGAGTTTTCCTTCAGTGCTTTGTGTAGGGCTGGGTTTGTGGCTAGGTATTGGTTAAATCTGGTTTTGTCGTGGAATATCTCATTTTTCCCTTCTATGGTGATTGAAAGTTTTGATGGGCATAGTAGTCTGGGCTGGCATCCATGGTCTCTTAATGTCTGCATAGCACTTGACCAGCGTTATTGAGAAGTCAGGTGTAATTCTGATAGGTCTGCCTTTCTATGTTACTTTACCTTTTTTCTTTGCAGCTCTTACTTTTCTTTCTTTATTCTGTATGTTTAGTGTTTTGATTATTATGTGACGAGGGGAATTTTATTTTTGATCCAGTCTATTTGGTGTTCTGTAAGCTTCTTGTATCTTCATAGGCATATCTTTCTTTAGGTTGGGAAAGTTTTCTTCTATGATTTTGTTAAATATATTTTCTGTGTTTTTGAATTGAACTTCTCCTTCTATTATACATAGGTTTAATAGGTTTGGTCTTTTCATGGTGTCCCATATTTCCTGGATATTTCTTTAAGCTTTTGATATATTTAATGTTTTCTTTGACTGATGAGGCTATTTCCTCTCTTGTATCTTCAGTGCTTGAGACTCTCTCTTCCATCTCTTATATTCTGCTGTTCATGCTTGCATTTGTGGTTCCTGATTGTTTTCTTGTGATTTTTGTTTCTATAATTTCCTCAACTTGTGGGTTTTTTGTTGTTTCTAGTTCACGTGTGCATAAACGTGCATATACATAAATAAATGTTAAAACCACTAAAATGAGGACAATGTAAAGTTTGATAAAACACGAAAAAGCTTTATACAACAACCAATGGGAGAACAAATCAGTATAAACTCTGTTTGTTACTCTAAAACATTTGACTCATGAAAGATAATATGTAAGAGTGAGGTTAGTTCCTGGGATTATGGACTAGATTTGGCAGATGAATGCAACAGAAATCATCATTAGAATGGTCTTTGAAGTTATCAGTACAGACGTGAGACTGTAATTCTGATTTTCAGTTGACTGGAGTTATTTGCAAATAAGTTGATCTTTTGAAGTGTATTAGGATTTGAGACACCTGAGATCTGAATTTACAGGTAGTTATGCATAGCTTTCTTTATTGTACTGCTATCTGGAGGAAAAGGACTCAGGCCATAAAGCAGGGGCTGCCCCTCAGCAGAGTCCAGAAGAGCCAGAGGCTTCTCCAGCCTCAGAGTTTTGCCCTATGGGTGTGTTGCATGCAGCAGCCTCAAAATACAATGAGCTCTGAAATAAAGAGCTGACTTTAATATTAACTCAGAGTTTCCCAACTAATGTGACTATTTAATGCTGTTTTCATTTAGTATCTATTAACCTTGTATAAAGCAATTATAACTGAGAATATTCTTTGGGAATAATGAATAAAAGAGCACAATCATGTACACAAGTCTTGTTCTTGCAATGTGGAAGAGGTTTTGGACTCTTTGCTTTAAGCTACATCTGTTTTTATGATCTGCTTCTTGGAATCTATCCCAAAGGGATTGGCTTTTGGGTGAATACCGCAATGGCGTTCCCTGGGTATCGGAGACTGCAGAAGATAAAGCTAAAGACAGTGGAGCAAGAGTCACCGGTGGTGTCAGCTGAAGCACAGTTTCTCAAAGATACTCGAGTGACATCTCTACATGTAGGCTGTGAATGTGACCTCTATGGGCAAAGGGTTTTTCATAATGTGCTGAGTCTCAGGTTCGTGACGGGTTGTGTAGGCAGGCCTAATCCAATGTCAAGTATCCTGTGACTTGTAAGAAAACCAGAGAAGAGAAACAGAGAAGACAGAGTGCTCACAGAGACAGGCTGGCATGGTGCAGGCACAGAAGAATGGCTGCAGCTGCAGGAAGTGGAAGTGGCAAGGCTGAGACTCTTAGGGCATGCCTTCTCACCCACCCCTAGACTTCACACTTCAGTCTCAGACTGTGGGAGAGTCAGTTTTGAGTGCATAACCACTCAACTTGTGGTCATTTGTTGGGATTGCCACAAGGCACTGGTTGGGGTGGAGATGGGAGTGGGGTGGATAGGGTTGGGTGGGGGGTGAGTGGGAATAGGGGTGACTGGGAGTAGTGGTGAGTGAGGGTAGGGGTGGGAAGGGGTAGGGTGAAGGTTTGGTAAGTACTGGAGAAGAAACTTAGGCCTCAGGCACTGGGTGAAGGGCCTGTATGGCCTCGCTGGTGAACTAGGCTGGTACAGGAAATCCTGTACCCTGGGAGGAAGGCTGATCCTATCTCAGGTTACCTGAGTTCTGAGTAGCCATCCTTGTAACTTGGTGCCAGATGCACCATCTTTCTCCTATATGTCACCGAGGCAGAGTGCTGCCCCTGGTTCTGAGTTCAGAAGATACCCCCTTGTTCTCTGCTGCCGCAGATGGGGCCCCTTGTGTGCCAGTCATAACTGAGACCTTCTCCATTAGGTCATTATGATCAGAAATTGTGATGTCCTAGGTCACTGGGATGGGAAGCTGTGATGTCCTAGGTCATTGGGATGGGAAGTTGTGATGTTGACTCTATTTTGCTTGATTCTCCTCAGGCTGCCATCTCTGCACATCTTCCTACCCCACAGCCCAGAGATGGTCTGATTTTCTTCAGTCTTCCTCTCCTTCTGTCCTCTTCCTCCTTCCTTTTCCCCTCTTCTTGTGAGAAGCCGAATGGTCTTGTAGCACATGTGCCATTACAAGACAGTACGCAAGCCGGGAACTAAACTGGAGACTTAAAAACACATAGACAGAGAGAGACAAGGACATGGGTCATCCTTGATACAAGAATGCCAAGTTTATTGTGCTCAGGGGCAGCTTATATATGGATTCTCAGCCACGCCCAGTTCTTGGGATCTTCCAGCTGCAGACTCATCAGGCTCAGAGCAGCTGCAAGCAAGGTCTCGTGCTCAGAGCAGCTGCAGGCACAGGCGTTCTGCTCAGTTTACTCCAGCAGGCAAAGGGTCTAAAGCAAGCAAAGAAAGTCAAGGGGTCAGGAACCTGCAGCTCCCAACATCTTCTGCCTTTGCCCTTTCCTCTTCCAAGATTCATTTTTCACTATTTTAGTAAAAATGAGTTCTAAACTGTTCTTTCCTACCTGGCTTTTCTAAGTCTTCCTGTCATATTTCTGACTGCCTTTCCCATTTCTCCTTTGTGAGTCCTTTCCTGTCATTAGTTCAAACTCAGTACACTCAAGGTAGAACTTAGGTATCCGAAAAAGCCCCCTCACCTCCTGCCATATGCTGTGAGCTGTAATAAGCATGCATAATACTTTTTCTCAAAATTAGCTCTCTAGTCGGACCCTCTTCCCTCCAGTCTTAGCCTGTTTTCTGTTGCTGTAACAGAATACCCAAGACAGAGTAACTTAGAAAACTGAACATTTATTTAGCTCATGGTGTGGGAGCTTGCTGGTGTCCTGGCACTGGATAAGGATTTTTCCACTGTGCCATCCTAGGGCAAAAGACAGAAGGGCAGGAAACACAAGAGGCCAAGACAGAAACAGGAGACCACTTATAACAAGTCGTTGTGCTGGGTTTGTTTTTGTTTGTGTGTGTGCATGTGTGTGTGTGTGAACTTATACAAGCTAGAGTCATCTTGAGGAGAGGGAGCCTCATCTGAGGAGATTGTCCTGTAGGCAAGCCTGTAGGGCATTTTCTTGATTGATGACTGTTGTGGGGGGACCAGCTCACTATGGTGTCTGGTTTTATAAGAAAGCAGACTGAGCAAGCCAGGCAGCAAGCCAGTAAGCAGCCTCTGGCAATCTCTGCACATCTGCTGTATGGCTCCAGTGCTGGTCCTTTGGAATTCTTGATCTTTTTTTCTGATTTTTTCTACACATAATGTTTGTTTTCTTCTTCTTCTTCTTCTCCTTCTCCTTCTTCTTCTCTCTCTCTTTCACACACACACACACACACACACACACACACACACACACACACACACACACACACACATTAGTTTTAAGTATCCTCCGTCATTCTATTCAGGTTTTCTGTTTTAACTGTCTCATGACACTGCCATGATCAACGGTCATTTCTACAATTAATATTGGTATGTGAGCAAAGGGGCCTCATTTGAGAAAAATGTCAATGTATATCTATATCTTTAGCAGAAAGTTTGGGATACGATTTTTATAAAGAAATCAGTCTATATGACACACAAAATAGAACCTTTGATTACAACTGGTTTTTGTAACACAAAGCTTCATGTATATATCAATCCTTATTGGATAGCTGGATAATTTTTTAGTTCATGAATAGATAACAGTAAGCTCTATCCAGTTTAAGGTATGAACATTCCTGGTTGCATACTGTCAGCGAACAGCTTCTATATTCTGATTTATGTCATGATGGACTGGTTTTTACTTGTGCCTATCTTCAGCTAGGTGGAATCATGCAATAACATGTGTGTTACATGAGACTACAGTGTTCTTTTCACTGCTGTCTATCTTACCGTATGAATATAAACTTGTTTATCTTATCAGAAATGGATATTTACATTATTTACAGTTTTGGGTTTTAGACTTAATCTGGTATGTACATTACCGAATATATTTTTGGTGGACAAAACACTCATTTTAGTTTGCTATATACTCAAGTGGAATTGCTAGATTATAAAATATTAAACAGATTCATCTCCAATAGATACCAGCAACTTTTTCAAGAAGAAAGGCACATCTGTTCTTCAACTAGCAACTCATGAGGGTTTGAGTCAACAATTTAAAAAATGGAATATGGGTTTTTCTGTCTGTTTGGCCTCGGCAGCAGAAGCAAGACAATGAAAGGAACACATCCTTTGGAAAGTGTCTCAATAAGACACACACGCTGTGCCACCACTGTAGCTCTAAGGCCTATCACCTTCAGAAGTCTACCTATGGCAACTGTGGCTACCTTGCCAAGAGCAACAGGAAGTATAGCTGGCACACTATCCTAGACTAAGAGAAGAAACACTATTGAAACTGGGTGGATGAGGCACCTAAAGATTGTCTATTGGAGATTCAGACATGGATTGTATGAAGATTAACAAATAGCTAACCCAAGAGGGCAGCTGTTACAGCATCAAATTCATCTTAGGGACTTCAAGCAGTCATAAAATAAATGGTCTGGTTTCAAAAAAAATGGAGTTCAGTAGAGAATAGTCTATTTATTTGTAATTAAAATTCTAAATTCATATCAAAGATTATGACATGCCAAAAGTATCAGCTCAGAACCCCTCTACTAGAAACCTCACTTTGTAGTTCAGGAAGTCTGATCCTTGGGCGTTATCAACCTTATTGGGGTGCTAATGTAAGGAACCCCATGTTCTGGGTTTCAGTAATATTAATTGACTCTCTAGAGGCGGGGTCCTGGGCAATGGTGATTCTGGATAGGCTGGTGGGTCTGCTGGGCAACCGTCCCTGAAAGCCTGTGACTAGTGTTTTAATCAGCTTGAGTTTTGCTTCTTCATTGGCTTCAGGGGTTGACTCTTAGCATATATTTTTGGATTGGACAGGAACTGTGTATGTATCCACATACATACATACATGCATAATTACATATATATAAATATTTCTAGTGGAAATTGAAGGAATTTGTTCCCATGATCCCACCTCAATATGGCAGCTGGGATGATGACTGTCCACTAAATTAAAAATACCGAGCAAACATGGGGCATTTTGTTTTTCAAGAAAATGTTTTGATCACAGTTCACTACTCTATGAGAGCATGCCAAACACTGTGACCACCATGTTGGTGACAGACAAGACTACCAGACAAGGGGAATCAAGAGATCACCGACAAGGGAATCAAAACTACCAAGGAGCAGGCTGACTTTCTGCTATGTCCTTTTCTTGGCTGGCCAGGCATTTCATTTATATCACCTAGAACTCTAATTCTGTTCAACTTCAGCCTTTGGCGTTATGTGTCATCTTAGCTCAAAGGCCAAGAAGCAAAGCGCATCTGTCTAGGGAACCCACCCTTGAGTCATTTCTGATATCTGTTCCCGCAGTTCTTGCATATAAACAAGAATAGTGGTGTGGAGGTGTACCAGTGGGAGCTAGGCCTTTTCCTTCTCATTCCCACGTTCAGAATGCCTGAACCCTTCACTATGCTTGCTGTCAGATCTGCTGAGAGCAAAGTGCATTCTCCAGGGAGAAATTACCCTGTCCCTGGACACACAGAGGACACCAGTGGCCCTGGTTTTCTAATCTCCCTCCTGCATCATCTATGTCATTGCCTTCTGACTCTTGGTTTTGCAGATGGAGAACTGACCAAGAGCATCGCAAGAGAGAAGAGCATGCAGTCATTCAATTGATTTTATTTGTGACCAGATGCAGAAGTGACAGCCGATGAAATGAAATTCATGCATCTAAACTGCGCCCTTCATAGTCTTCTTTATCCACGAGAGATGCTTCTGTGAAAGAGAAGTATAGATCCCAGGCCCTTGGCGAGCTCCACATTTCCCACTAAGGCCAAAAGCTGTGATGCCTCGGAAAATACCTCCACACACCAGAGGACTTCCAGAATCTCCCTGGGGAAAGAAGAGAGTGGAATGAGGTGAGATTAGCTTTTGGTTATGAAGAAGTTCTGTAGCGCTTAGTATGAAGAGCCGAGACTTCATTGAAAATTATTGCTTAAAACCAAGGACACTTAGTAATATTTTAATATTTATAGATTATTGAAAACTGAAAGGAAAGTTGTATTATATATATCAGCTATTGATTTTAAGATTAGTTGCCTTTTTTCAGAAAGCCATCCCTCTTGATCAATTTTTCAACAAAGAGTGAAACAGGCAAACACAGATAATACGTTTAAGTAAAGAGTAACTGTCATGTTTTCTAGTTCCTCTCACAGATAACTATTTTCCCAAAGAAAGAAAACTGAATTGCTCCTTTCAGAGAAAGGCTGGTTTGATATTTGTATGAAATAATGGATCACATGAGAACTATGGCCATCTCTGCTGAGATACATTCCCTGTTATAGCATCTGGAATGTGTAGATTCAGCCCTGTAGACTGGATTCCTCAGCAGCCAGCCTAGGGCACTGAGAAAACAGGGAAACACTGCTGAGCCTCTGTGGGTACAGGGCCTGATCCCAGGGGAGGGGCGTCCTGGGATGCTGCTGTGGCCACAGGGTGTTGTATGAGAATCCCCAAGAGGAAAAGTCAGGTTCCTGGGTGCCTTAGGTGGATGGCATGGGAGGCAATGAGTAGGGGAGGGTCAAGTAAAAGAAGAAAGGTGTTAAGGACAGATGCCATTTCTTCTTGGCATTTGGCCAACCACGGTCCTGAAGACAAGGCTTAGTTTCTCTGACTCCTACCCTGATGATAGACACACTGTCCTCACCTCGGGAGATTCTTTGGAGTCTTGGGGAAAGGCGAGAACCAACAAGTTAGAACTGAGGGTTTAAAATTTTGCAAAGTATTCTTTTTAATTCTTTTCTTTAATCAGGCCCTGTCCCCCATGTTTTTAGGGACACTGGGAGGAAGGCTTATACAGTCTCTGGAGAGGGTCATGCCTGGAATTGTTTACTAGTTCCTGGCCAGGTTTGGGAGTGGCTGACATTTTAAACATGTCCACATCAAAGGTAGTTGAGCTTTTTTGGGGTTGTGGTGAAGTAAGAAAGACAGCTCTTTAGAATTTTATGTATCTTGTTAGTCTCAGTATATGGTAACATGAAGAATGAGAAATACCCCCACCATTTCTTCTAAGTGTTTTGTTTGTTTTGTTTCTTAATTTATGAAACAGAGTCAATGTAGTAGGCCACCCATGGTCCTTTTCTAGTAGCGGATTATTACTTTTACTGACTCTTTGGAATTGAGAATTTGGAATTTTATTCACCTAGATCTTTTTTTTAAAATTGATTTTATTGAGCTCTGCATTTTTCTCCACTCTCCTCCCTGCCCCTCCCCTGCCCTCCCCTTCAACCCTCTCCCATGGTCCCCATGATCCCAATTTACTCAGGAGATCTTGTCTTTTTCTACTTCCCATGTAGATTAGATCCATGGATCTTAGGGTCCTCATTGTTGTCTAGGTTCTCTGGGATTATATTCACCTAGATCTTATCCAGTTTCAGAAAGCACCGTAGAAGGCTGGATGTGGTGCTACAGGCCTTTAATTCCAGCACTTGGGAGAAACAGGCAGGCGGATCTCTGCGCCTTCCAGTCCAGCCTGATCTATGTAATGAGTTCCAGGACAGCCAGAGCTATATAGTGAGACTCCCTGTCTCAACAGAGTAGGAAACTGTAGAAGCCAATGCCCTGATGAGACCAAGCTTAACCTCACACCACTTACACTCATGTGCCTTGCTCCAATAGCTAACACACTCTCACTTACTTCGCATGAGTCCTTTCCACCATGGAGGTTTCCTGCACAAATCATATTTAGTCCAATTACAGGATTAAAATTGTAGTGCTTTTTATCATTGCAGATTTTTCTGTCTATGACAGTAATGTTGACTTCTCTCAGAGTTTCAGAGGGAGGTGATTTAGATTTATTATTAACTCTCCCCCATCCTGCAACTTGGCATCTGGTTCCTGGTTTCACATCATCCCCCGTTTCAGGCAGGGCAAGGATAGCCACATTTTTGTTAATGGTTGCTTTTTTGTTTAGCTGTAGGAAGATAAACATAAACAGTTAAGAGTATCAGATAAGTTGTTGCAGAATATTTGTTTAGCTATGCAAAGATGTGTTGCTGTTTTACCTTGCCTGCCTAACACACCCGATTGGTCTAATAAAAAGTTGAACAGCCAACAGCGAGGGAGGAGGTATAGGTGGGACTTCTGGGAAGAGAGGGTAAGTAGGAGGAGGAATTTGGGCTCTAGTGAAAAAGAAAAAGAGACACCAGGGAGACGCCAGAGGTCAGCCATACAGACATAGAGGAAACAGGAAAGTAGGAATACAGAATGAAAGAAAGGTAAAAAGCCCCGAGTCAAAATGTAGATGAAGAGAAACAGGTTAAATTAACTTAGAAGAGCTAGTGGGACAAGCATAAGCTAAGGCTGAGCATTCGTAATTAATAATTAGTCTCCATGTCTTTATTTGGGAGCTGGTTAGTGGCTCAACGAAAATGTTGACAGCAATGAATATTAATGTTTGAACTTCTTACCTCTCCCTGTGGGGCTCCCTTGTTTGTACCAGGTGGGGGACTAGGAACATACATTTGTGTAAGTGGCGAGACTTTTGAAGGTTCTGTGACTGAAACAGACCACCCAAGGTACATACCCACAAAAGCTGCAGATCACCCTCATGTGTATGGTTGTCAAAGCATGGATACGGAAATGCTTCCTTGACAGATAATATCTGTTTTTCTGGCTCATTCTTGTCTTTTGAGTGAGCTCCAAGAATGACCTGGTAACTCTTTTTCCTGTAATAGATACAATATTAGTTATTAGTTTAGTTAGGAACTGTTTGTAATATGTGTTGAACAGTTTCAATATGCCATTGATGTAAATGCTGATTTTGGAGAAATTTTGTAGCTTGGAAGAATATGCCTGCCTTGTAGGGTAAGATTTTTATGAATCTGTTATCATTTCTGTCTTATATTTATGAAGCTGTAACAAAACACCCGGCGCTGGATGTGTTATAAATAACAGAGGTTTCCTTTGGCTCACAGTTTTGGAGTTCAAGAGCTCGGTGTCAGCATTTGTTGGGCTTCTCACGAGGGACTTAGGACACGTCAGCTCATGGTGGAAAAGTGGGAGGGATGAGGATGTGTGAAGAGGATCATCTGAGTGACAGAGGAAGCAAGAGTGACCAGAAACTGAGCTTGATTTATACCAAGCTACCCTCCATGGCAACTGACCAACTCTGAAGCCTACATTCACCCTGTCACCAAAATGGAGCCCCCATGATCTATGAAGGGTTCCAATCACCTCTCAGTGTGGTTACCCTAAGGGCCAAACTTCCAGCAAATGAACTTTTGAGGGGACAAATGACGTTGGAACCATCACACTTGTTATCTCCAACAGCTTATTTATAACAAGATATCTGAGTTTTAAGGAAAAATCAAATGAGAGAAGTTCATGGCAGCAAATCTAAATCTTGGGTTTGTTTCCACTCTTTCCTCTCCCGGATTAGCTGTGGTAGAGGATTAGGCTGCAGATTCCTGAAAAGCAAAGTTCCCAGGAGATCCAGAGGCAGGAAACAAAGGCAGCTGGTGGCTGGGAAGCAGCTCCTGGCAGATCTCTTTGTAAGAGAGCAATCTCAGATAGGAAAGCTTCCAGAAGCAGAGGGCTTAGCTAGGGATCCCACGTGCATACCACACAGGGTGCAGGTATTTCCCAATGTGTTTATGCTTATGGTTCTTGTCATTCACAGCCCATTATACACCAAACCGAGCAATCGTCACATTGCCTTTTCTCCACCGTACCAGCTGAGGCTGGTCTCACATAAGACATCATGACTGTACATTTCAGAGCATGCTCTGATAATACCATGCTCTATAAATTTCATGGCCAATAGCCACAAGCCACATGTAGCTGCTAGGACTTTGGTGCATGACCAAAGAAGTAAATTTGTAATTTTAGTTAGCTTCAATTAGATGGGACTCATGTTGTCCATGTAGCGTTGTGGTAGGTGCATAGGCACTGGAGATGAAAGAAGCCATTTGGCAGGGAAGGACCAGAAACCCTTCTCCACATGGGCTTCACCCAGCAAATGGAATATGCTCTAGAGAAACGGGAGAGATGGGCACTGTGTAATGACCCACATAGGGTCAGGGGTCTAGTGGCCCACTGGTATTTCTGCCTTATTCCAGTTCACTAGCTTATTCATTCTCGGGAGTGCGCCTCCCTTTATAAAATAGCCAAAGTGATTTTAGTTCCACTTAACAAACCCATTTTATCTTTCTTTTCTTTAAAGATATCTCTTATGTGATGTATTTTGATCATATGCATTCATTCCCGTTCCTCCCCCTACTTCCTCCTAGGTCCACTTCTGCCTTCCTCTGCCCTCCAAGCCTATGATCTCTGTTTTTCTTTTTTCTTTTTAGTGGGGACCCTCAGACAGAGCTCTCAGACACTATGTTCTCATTGACTTGGCTTCTTGTGACAAATCTGGGCTTCACTTCCTTTCAGATCAATGCGACTTGCCAAAGACTTCACTTATATATGACAAAATTAATGACTTTCCCATGTATTAGCGAGATGTGGCTTTTTTTTTTTTTGGTTTTTTCGAGACAGGGTTTCTCTGTGGTTTTGGAGCCTGTCCTGGAACTAGCTCTTGTAGACCAGGCTGGTCTCGAACTCACAGAGATCCGCCTGCCTCTGCCTCCCGAGTGCTGGGATTAAAGGCGTGCGCCACCACCGCCCGATGAGATGTGGCCTTTTTATTGTTATTGTTTCTCCTCATTAGAATATTTCTACAAAACTTTAACCCAACAAACTTACATGGTACAATGGGCAGCAGTCAAGACCCAGTCTTTCGCAACCAAAGCGCCACCGCAGATGCCGTTTTTACCAAGTTTAAGTAGGACCATGTAAGGTCTTGAATGAGGAACCACTGTATCTCCTCCAATGATTCTTACACAGCCACCTGGTCAATAGAAAAAGGCAACTCAGGTCAGTGCCCACTCCAAATAGCTCCTCAGGAAAGCCATATTTCTGGGACAAGGCATGCCTTTTGAATTTGGTGGAAATTTGGTATCACCCGTGTTTACCCTCCTCTTTTCCTCTATGCAGACCTTCCAATGTCTGACCCTATGTCTTGGCCCTTTGGGACTCCTGAGAAGTCTCTGCTGTCACATCCATAGAGGTCCATCACTGGTGTTCCAGAAACTATTCTGCTGGAAATCTGTTATAGTTGTAGCTTCAGAGCTCAGGCTTTGCCAAAGGCAGAGAGCTGTGCAGTGGTCAATAGCGCTAGCAGTTCTGGGGGAGTTGCTGGCGTCAATGTAGCCCTCCTTGTCCCTACTCCCTTCTGGATGAGTATTAACTGGAGAAGAGGAATGGGAATGGATTGTAGAAGCTTGTCACTTTCCCCTTCCACTCAGAGGCCTTGCAAAAACACAGTATACAAATTGATGCTACTGCCTTGTATCTGAGACCCATTGTATCAATGAAGACTTGGCTCATTTGGTGAGATTTCAGGTATGAAGAGCACTACTCTCATTCACCAGTGGAGAAAACAACACTGGTCACACCTGAGGTTCTGCTTCAATCTTCGAACAAAACATGCTGTAGTTTAAACCCTTTCCAAATGAGCTATAATGAGTAGAGAGAAAAGGAGTAGAGGTGCTATAGCTATATAATCTATCTTATTCAAACTTGTGTGAGCAGGACCAGGATGGTAGACATGGTTAGAAGACAGAGACACACATAGGCACAAGGCGAGTGTGCATGACAGTGGAGAGGCTCTTGTGTCCCTGGGGCAGAGTTTCCATTTTTTTCAACTTCTACACAAGATATTTGTGCATTCTCCTAAAACCCTTCTGACTGTTGGCCGAGAGTTACGGTTTCTTGAGAAGGGATCAACACTTCTTATTCTACAAATAAGTCAAACTAATTGCCAAATTCACAAGTGTCAGTGATAGGCCTGGAGCTTCTTCTCAGGTTGAGGAGGGCGAGAGTCAGGGAAAGAAGGTACACGATCCACTTTCCGTAAGGGAATAGGGAAGGCAGAATTTTAGGCTCTAGAAATAGACTTGTACAGAACCAAAAGAGTTTGGCTTCATCCCAAGTTTCCTTGGGGTGACTCTTACAAAGCTAGACTACAAAGGAGTGTCTGTGGACACCAGGGATTGTGAATTCGAGAGCATTCTCTTTGGTAAAGCTTTGTGTCTGAGTACTCACCTGAGCACAAGGCCAGGTCTGCCACTAACCAGACTTGAAAAGGTTTGTGGTAAGGGTGAGAGCAGGGGAAAGAGTTTAAAGACCACCAAAGCGCCCCCATTTAGAATCAGACTTAGGAGAATGCCTGAGGCAGGAGCTCTGTAATGTTCAGACTTCTGTGTTTAAAAAGTCTTCCAGATTATTCCGACTAGTCCCAAATACGAAGCATTGCTTTCTTGTTTCTTCCCTTTTTGGGTCCACACAGCTCTTTCTGAACACAGAAAACAAAGTGTAATAGGAAAAAAGCTGCTTTTATGCTTTCCCTTGAAGAATATATATAATTGGATTTTAAAAAGACACAATTCGATTAGAAAGAAAGAGAGAAAAAGAAAATCTGCTTTAATCTCATGGTTTGGGAGATTTAATATCACTGAGTGCTCTCTGACTGTGGGCTGTGCTGTGCTGGTCTTGTGACCAGTTTCGTTCCCAAACATCTTCAACTTTGTTTTAAAATTCCCTTCATTGCCGGGTATAAGACTGCCTCTGTAACTTCTTTTGGACTTCCTGCCTTCCACTTCTACCTCTAAAAGCTTATGGGTCCTAGGAGAAATCATGGCTGCCTCTGTGTTTGCCAGCTATTTCCTCCCTTTCCCCCCATTTTCTCCTAGCAGGTTCTTCAGGGAACCTGGAGAAGCTCTCCCAGTGTTAGGGCAAGAGATGCAATGGCGTCCCCATGGGTGCATGGTGCGTCCACTCAGACAGGAATATTGGTCACTACTTACTAAGTGGAAGGAGCAGCCAAAAAGAAAATACAGTTCTCCTGAGGAATCAGTGAGAAGTATTCCTCAGAGTCCCGAAGACTTGTCAGGCAAACACTAACAAAGAGAACTAGCGAGAAGCACCTACCAGTCTTCATTGGCTTCTGCCAGTGTCTAGCTCTGACTCAGCTTAGCCTTTCAAAGCTGTCTGTATAATACTGGAGAAAGAACAGAAGCCCCACTACTACCTCCTTTCTTGAAAGCTAGAGCTTGATTTCCCAACTCAAGGGCATTTCATTCATTTGTTTGCTCATTTTCTCATTATCTTTTAAAGCAAAATTTAAGCTATAAATTGGCAGCCACCACCAATTGGTGGTTTTGTTAATCTTTGGAAAGAAATTACAAATAAACATTTTTTCTTCTAAAATGAATTTGATTATAAGGCAAATGCTCACTATCCCCAAGCTTTGGGTATTCTATAAATAACTATTATAATAATATTATAAATAAGGCACCATTGTTAAGGCATCACGAAAATCCACTCTATAATGGTTATGATGGAAATATCACGAGCCTGTCTTACCTTCAGGAATTAGCAGAAGGAAAACAACAGCAGCAAGAGAAGACACCCAGGGAGCACAGAAGGTCTTCATTGCTGCTCTCCCCACATCAATCAACAGGGAACTCTGTGTTTGTTTCTTTCCACTATATATATGAGAGTACAAAGGATGTGGCTTCATTTCTTCTTTTTCAGATTTCTAGGCGTAGAGTTGGAAAATGAAACTAAACTAGAGGAAAGCAGACATGATCCCTCATCAGGGGTGGGGAGGGCCTGGGGGATGGGGAGGAGGATGTGTGTGTTTGACTGTGTGAGTGCTGAGGGGTGGGGAGGGCCCTGTCTTCCTACCTGATAGCTGAGGGGATGGGAACCTTGTTGCCGTTAGAATATAGTTCATAAGAAGGGACTAGAAATGACTTGGTTGGAATAGTCTCGTCACCAGCAATATTATTGTCAGTATCCATTAGTAGAAGCCCTGTGAAAACTTCAAAATCAGAGTTTTACATGAGCGATCAGATAGGGGAGGCACGGGGTTGGGGGGATGTACCGAGAGGGGGCATTTTGGGGGTTGAACGGAGGCCTGGCTCAGGGGAATCTTCCAGGAGTCTATGCGGAGGACCCCAGTTTAGACTCCTAGCAATAGTGGATAAGTAGCCTGAACTAGCCTCTCCTGTGACCAGATTGTCATCAGAGAGGCCTCATCTACTAACTGATGGAGGCAGGTACAGAGACCTGCAGGCAAACATTAGGTGGACTTCAGGAATCCTGTGGAGGAGGAGGAGGAGGAGGAGGAGGAGGAGGAGGAGGAGGAGGAGGAAGGAGTGTAGCATCCAGATGGGTCAAGGACACCATGGTAAGGCTCACGCACAATCAACTAACCTGGGCTCATAGGGGCTCACAGAGACTGAACCACAACCAGGGAGCGTGCATGAGACTGACCTAGGCCCTCTATTTATATGCTACAGTTGTGGAGCTCGGTCCTCTTGTGGGACTCCTAATAGTAGGAACAGGGGCCGTCTCTGACTCTTTTACTGACTTTTGGGACCCTTCTTCTCATACTGGATCTCCTGTCCAGCCTTAATAGGTCCAGCCTTAAAGGGAGGTGCTTTGTCTTACTGCAAATTGATATGCTACATTTTATTGACACTCATAGGAGACCTGCCCTTTTCTGGATGGAGGCTGAAGTGGAGGGGAATGCGGGGTGGGAGGAGGGGTATGAGTGAGAGGGACTGGAAGGGGAGCATCGTGGGGAGGAGGCTATGGAGTTTTAGGTGTCAGGGAGGTGCACCAGATGGTCAAGTGCTTGTCATATAAACATGAGGACTCAAGCATGGACCCCCAGAATGTACTTAACAGTCTGGGTGCAACAGTGGGTGCCCGTAATCCCAGGACTGGAAAGGAAGACAGGGAGATCTAGCTGTAGGTTTAGTGAGAGACCCTGTCTCAAAGAATAGTGGGAAGTGCTCGAGCAAGATATCCAGGGTCAACCTCCCATCTCTTCACATATATGCACACACATGTACACACACACACACACACACACACACACACACACTTACTTGGAGTTTTAAAAAAATGTCCTAAAATTGGTCACCAGACAAGTTTCTTTTTAGCTGTTTTCTTGGGTTTTAAGGGTTGATAAGAAAAACATAAGTGGGGGGCTGGAGAGATGGCTCAGTGGTTAAGAGCACCGGCTGCTCTTCCAGAGGTTCTGAGTTCGATTCCCAGCAACCACATGGTGGCTCACAACCATCTGTAATGAGATCTGGCACCCTCTGGCGTGTGGACATACATGGAGGTAGAATGTTGTATACATAATAAATAAATAAATAAATCTTTAAAAAAAAAAAAAGAAAAGAAAAACATAAGTGGAGGTGCAGAGGAAGATTTACGAACAGAAGTTCCTGCTTCTGTTTCAAAGAAAAACAGAAGCTAGGTTGTTTCATCCCAACTCTGGGATATGTTGCTTTCCTAAAACAGACGGAACACATGTCCAGTCTTGGGAGGACAGTGCTGGCTCGGTTTCTAGAAGAATGTCTTGAGCTCTCTGTCTGAGCGGAGGAAGTGGTCTTGACAGTGAGGCCCATGGCCATATGTTTCACTCAGACAACTGGTGTTAAACCACACAGCCCCACAGTTAACACCCTCGTGACTTCAGACCCAGTGAGTAATGTTAAAAAGGACCCCTGCTGAGACACCTGTGGTTCTTTTTTCCCAGAGTGTACCAGGGTTTATCATTTTCAGTAACAGCAGTGAGACACCATGTTTCTGATTTTGGCAAAGAGTTCTCTTCTCACTTTTTTTTTCCAAGTCACACTTGCACCAAGTGATAAAGGAGACAGTGTTAATTTTATTTCTAAATTGCAGGGGCCGAATT
The DNA here is from genome assembly GCA_025134845.1 of Neodon shergylaensis. Classification (NCBI taxonomy): domain Eukaryota; kingdom Metazoa; phylum Chordata; class Mammalia; order Rodentia; family Cricetidae; genus Neodon; species Neodon shergylaensis. Next base: position 31,101,349 of record JABTXL010006268.1, on the reverse strand, counting down.
ATACAGGCCTATTTTCCTACATTGTCTGGTGGTCAGAATTATGAGTGACCTTCAAGGCACAATTTGCACCTGCCACACAGAAGGTGGTCACCTAGCCTTTTGATAGTGAGACAGCCTGATGCCACCTTAAGCAAGTGGTTAGGATATGCTAATGTCATTCTGCTCCTTCTATTGTAACTTAGGAGGCGTTTTTCAGTCTACGTGACAAACTAGTCATAGATAGGAAAGACATGACCTAAGTAATCCCCCCCAACCACAACCTAGGAAAGAGAATGCTAATGAACTTCCCCCTCAGTTTATATTTTGATATAAAAGCTGTTTGGAGAATAAAGCAGGTGATTTTCAGGATGTGAATTCAGGATTTCTTGAAGGATTACTGAAACTCCCTCCTGATACAGTCGTATGAGTTGTGTTTTCTTTCCACACCTCCACTCCGGTATGAGAAATAGTTTATGACTGGGCTGGTCCCTGACTCTAAATAACTGGCCATAATTTGTCCATTTAGTTTGGCTTTTAATTGCTTGGTAAGGTGTAATTCATGCACTGTTACGCCCCTCATTTAATGCATTCTTCCAGAGTTATATAGTCACCATTATAATCTGACTGTAAGACATTTTTATTTTCCCCACGAACCCTTTATGCTCCATCGGGTCCCCTCTAATCTACTTTCTGTCTCTATAGATTTGTCTGTTCTGGGCATTTCAGGTAAGCATCATAATATAATATAAAGGAGTTTTTTTTGTTGCTGTTGCAACTAATTGTTTTCACTTAGTACAATGCTTTTGAGAGTTCATATTGTAATGCCTGCCAGTATTTTATTGCCAATAATATTTCACTATATAGGTAAACCAGGTTTTGTTTATTCATTCATTAGTTGATGGGTACTTGGCTCTTCCTACTCTTGAGTGACTGTGAACACGTCTTTAGTTTTTAAATGTGAACTCCTGTTTTCACTTTTTGAGGCTCTGCACCATTAGCACATTACCAAGTAACTGAGTAATTGCATAGTAACTGAGGGGTTAGCTGTTTAGGAACTTTAAAGCGATTTTTCTGAAGTGAAGGCACCACGTTAGACTTTCCCCAGTACACAACAAGGGCTCTAACTTATCTGCACCATTGCTAATATAGTTACTCTTTTGATAATTTCTTTTGTAGTGGGTGTGAAATAGCATCTCGTTGTGGTTTTAATTTGCATTTCTCCTTTGACTAGTGATGTTGAGCTTCTCATGTGTTATTCATATGTTTTTGCCAAATGTCGATTTACATCCTTTGCCTGTTTTAAAATTACTTTTTATTAATGAAGGAAGCATTCTTCAAATATTCCAAATACAAGTCCCTCATAGTCAGTAGGATTTGCGAATATTTTCTCCACATCTGTGACTGTCTCTTCTTTTTCTTGTGGCTGCACTTTGAAGTGTAAAGTTCTTACTTTGTGGTGAAATTCCACCAATCAGACCTGTTTATCACTTGTGCCTTGGATGTCATATTTAGAGAGTCATCCACTAACCCAAGATTGTAGGGGCTTCCATTTACTTTCTCTCTCTCTCTCTCTCTCTCTCTCTCTCTCTCTCTCTCTCTCTTTCTCTCTCTCTCTCTCTCTCCCTTCTTCCTCCATTCCTCCCTTCCTTTCTCTCCTCTCTTCCTCCCTCCCTCCCTTTTTTCCCTTCCTTCCTTCCTTCCTTCCTTCCTTCCTTCCTTCCTTCCTTCCT
>JABTXL010006268.1:31083485-31099630 GCA_025134845.1 Neodon shergylaensis | reverse complement strand
CCTTCCTTCCTTCCTTCCTTCCTTCCTTCCTTCCTTCCTTCCTTCCTTCCTTCCTTCCTTCCTTCCTTCAAGATAAGGTTTCTCTGTGTAGCCAGAGCTGTCCTGGAACTCTCTCTGTACAGCACGGTGGCCTTGAACTCAACAGAGATGTACCTGCTTCTGCCTCCCGAGTGCCGAGACCAAAGGCATGCCACCACTGTCCCTCCCTATCTATATTTTCTTGAGTGTGTCATCTGCTTTGTTCTAATATTTAAACCCATTGTTAATGTTTTTGTTATACTTTGATTTTTTTCTTACAATATTTATATTAGCTTTATAATTGTATGTATATGTGTATGTCTGTGTATCTAAAAGAGGACATTGGGTCTTCTGGAACTGGAGGCAGTTGTGAGATGCTGAGCACTGAATTCAGGTCCTCTGTAAGAGCCGTGTGTGTGCTGCTAACTGCTGTGCCATTTCTCCAGCTCCTGGCTTGAGTGACATTGGGTGCATGGTTGAGGGAGGGGGTCATTTTCATCTTTTGTTTGTGAATGTTTAATTATCCCAGCATTAGTTTGTTCAAGAGACTATTTTTCCCTGAAAGAGTTGATTTTACTTCTTGTTGAATATCATTTGACAATAGAGGTTAGGGTTTATCTCTAAGGTCAGTTCCACAAGATGTATGTGTAGTTCTTTTCTTATGTTAGTCCCACTTGTCTTGATTACTATAGATTTGTAAAAACCTTGAAGTTGAAAATGTCATTTATGTATCATCCTGAACACAGTGATCTCACTGAAATAGAAAAATGTGAGTTCAAGCTGGGCATGGTGGTGCATGCCTTTAATCCCAGCACTCAGGAGGCAGAGACAGATGAATCTCTGTGAGTTTGAGGCCAGCCTGGTCTACAGAGTGAGTTCCAGGATAGTTAGGGCTACATAGAGAAACCCTGTCTCAAAAAACAAAACAAAATAAAAAAAACAAGCAAGCAAGCAAGAAAGAAAGAAATAAAGAAAGAGTTCAGGCAGTGGTGGTGCATGCCTTTAATCCCAGCACTTGGGAGGCAGAGGCAGGCGGATCTCTGTGAGTTCGAGGCCAGCCTGGTCTACAGAGCTAGTTCCAGGACAGGCTCCAAAGCTATAGAGAAACTCTGCTTTGAAAAACAAGCAAGCAAGCAAGCAAGAAAGAAAGCAAGCAAACAAACAAACAAAACAAAAAACCCCCAAAAAAAGAAAGAAAGAAAGAAAGAAAAGAAAAGAAAAAATGCGAATTAATTAACTTTGTTCTAATAATTCTTTCCCATATGGTTTTCACAATGAGATACAAATTTCAAAACTTTTGTGTGCAAATTTTCTTTCTATTCTATGAACATTTAAATGTATTCTATGAGTGAGCCTACTGTAATATTACAAGTCAGTAGACCTCAAATGTGTGATTTGTAAACTTGCATGGTAGCCTGAGTCCGTTTCAGGGGTCTGTGAGGTCAAACTATTTTCTTGCTTTTTCAGGGTGTGTGTGTGTGTGTGTGTGTCTGTGTGTGTGTGTGTGTGTGTGTAAGTACTCACTCTAGCATGTGAAGGTCTGACAGATGTTAGAAATCTTCTTTGACTATTCTTCCACTTTATTCATTGAGGTAGGGTCTGTCAATGAAATCAGGAAGTCTCTGATACGGATAGTCCTGCTAACCAGTGATGTGGGATTCCCCTCTGCCATTGGTTAAAAAAGAAGCTGCTTTAGGCCGATGGCTTAGCAGAGCAAAGCTCCAAACAAAGATGTACAGAGAGTACACAGAACCAGAGAGATGCCGTGTAGCAGTGGAAGGAGCCAGCCAGCCAGAACCTTACAGTAGACCATGAGCCTCGTGGTCAACTATAAAATAATAGCAATGGGTTAATTTAAGATATAAGAGCTAGCTAGAAATAAGCTTAAGCTATTGGCCAAATAGTATTGCAATTAATACAGTTTTTTTTGTGATTATTTCAGGTCTGGGTGGCCAGGAAACGAATAGGTAGCCTCCGACTACAAACCAGTTTGCTCTAGGGAGCCCCTGTTTCCATCTTTTGAAGCTGGACTTACAAGTGGGCCATGTTACCCACCTGGCATTTATGGGAATTTGGGTCCTCATGCCTGTGCTACAAGCTCTGTAACCACTGAGCAATCTCTCCAAGCTATTTCCATAATAATACTAAGATGTTGGCCTTTGGCTCTTACGTTGACAACTGTACTGATTGTACAAAATCCCTGATGGCTCACAATTCCAGGGCTTTAGAACACACCAGGGCAGTTAACCAAACTGCTCCGGGACTACCACATTCTTCACTGCCAGGAATGTCCTTGCTCAGCAGCAGAAACTCTAAGATATTTTAACTTCAGGGATAAACCTGTAGCGAATGCCTGTTTAGTACGATATGCAAGGGGGTCATTGCACAGTGTGAGTGGAGCAGGCTGCCTCCATAAAGAGAACAGTTTCGCCCATTTTCGTAGCCAGTGATGAAACTAGACCTTCTATGTGAAAGACTAGAAAGCTCATGCCTGTGATTCATGTCTTTAACATCTTTGTAACCCTGAAAGACTCTGGATGGAAATGGTAGAGGTATTAATAACTTTAATTTAATTTAATTTAATTTCATGTAGGGAAACCTTTGGGAAATATGTAGAGCTCGGTGTATTGATATTTTCCACAATGTCAGTGAATGTTTCTATGTGCGTTTGAATGTGCAGATCTACTCCCACGTAGCCAAGTAGTGAATTGACTATTGGGGAGAGTTATTAAAATCATAATGATTCAACAGTCACACAAGTATTGACTGAATATGTGTATGTGTCAGATAGGATGTTAGATGTCAAGAACAAGAAGTGAAAGTGTTAAACTTAGCATTGCCATTATGGCTTCCAGCTCCTAGTGAGGAAGAAGTTTTATATATATGTAAGAATTTTAAGTTGTTAAATATCATAAAAGAAAACAGTTGAGTGCTAGAATGGAAAATAATAGTGGTATGTGAGGTAAAGGGTGACCAGAACAGGATTTCCTGAGCAATTGGCTGCAGGATGTAAAGAAGCCCCTAATTTGTGGGCGAGTGTATGCCCGTGGGGCTGAGAATACATGTGTGCATATGTGTGTGGTGGATGTGTGTGGGAGTACAAAAGCCCACACTGGGGTGGAGCCTGGTGTGTGTGTGTGTTTGTGTGTAGGTGAGAGGAATGACTGTCTGGCCTATTTGGGGGATGATTAAAATTGGAAGATACTCGCTGACAATTTGTGGGAACTTGGCAATGGGGCCCAGGGAACATGGATGGCCTCATCTGAGCTCCACAGAGAGTCAGGGGTGGAGGCAGTCAGCACTTCTGGGCCCAGTCTGTGCCTTCTTGCTCTTCCATCCCAGGCTGCAGAGACAAGGTGTGTCTTTAGCTGATTTCTGTTGGATAAAGAAGAGATAACCTCACACTCTGCCCTTCCTGCTTAACAGGAACCGCAATCAGACCAAGGGTCTGTGCACAAAACTTGCCTTCCTGTGACATTAACTCCTTGGACAATCACACGGAGGTCTATGCTCTGTTTACCAAGAAGGGAAAGAGAAGGAAAACTGGCATTTACTAGGTCTCTTTTAAGGATTATCTCTTATAGCGTTTCAGAGAACCCTAGAAAAAAAGCTGTTATTGCCACCCTTGTTTTTGCCATCTTTCCATCTTTTCCAAAATCCTGAGGGGGAAACTGATAACCTGTAAGTTACAGGGTCACATGACAGTAGGTGCCCATGCCCACCTGGCACAGGGCCTGACACACACACACACTCAGCAAATGAGGTGTTGTTGGTTGGGCTGCAGGCTGTTTCCTCCTCTGTCATTTACAGTTTGGCTACATAAATGCTTTCAAGGGATGGGGCCATTTTCAGATAATTGAGGCTTCTGAAGTTTATCAGTCGTCAGCATTCTCCATGTATTGATAGAGCTAAAGCCCTGGGCTTTCTGAGGATGTTCTGAAGCTGCCATTCCACTACTTGGCATCCTTCGGCATGGGCTTTGCAAGCTGCTGTGTTTCCGTGAGTGAAGGTTGCTCTGTTCTCCAGACAGTGAAGAGATGGTCTTCAGTGTCAAGAGATACTCTGCTCAAGATCCGATCTTTCCGGATCAGAGCCTGGTCTGCCTCTGGAGAGAGACTGAATAAAGCCCTTGTCTTCCATGTTAAATCTGAGTCAGGCAGTGACTAAATATATTTTCATGTTTCCATTGCATCTCATCTATTTTCAATCAATGGTTATTTTCATTTCAATTTAACTTTTTTATTCAGCAACTAATAAAAATGAGCATTTTTTTTACTAGTTTGATTTAATTATCAGGCTACTACAATTACCCTGATACCCAAACCAATGGTCATATTTTGAATAAATGAAGATGGGATAGGGAGAGTGGGAGGGGAAAAGAGGAAGGGAGATATATTGATTGATTGATTGACACAGCCAAAGTCCTTTTCAAGAGAGTCTGGAGCGTGTTTTCCACTTTAATTTCATAACTAGCTTCTGCTTCTGCCTCTGTGCATCTTGGCTGAATCTGTGCCTTATAGGAGACAAGAACTAAGCAAAATCCTTCAGCTGGTGAGAACGAAGGCTCATTCACTCTGCATTTACACTTCACAGTTCCCCAGAGGGGGTATTGTTGGGACTGTAGGTGAAATTGTGCCCTTTTGTGTCTCACTTTCTCAACTGCACTGCAAGTTTACCCCCATTACCCTGGGGGCACCTTCTTAGGAAATCAAGACTGTTTCTGCAAGGATTCGATTCTGGAGCCCCATTCTGAAACAATGCCAAGCTGAAACCTTCTGAATCCTGGCAGAGACAGACAGGACAGGCATGTGGTGGCATAGTCACACCGTGGATGAATCTCACAAATGTACTGTTCCACAGAAGAATTAATTCATCCAAAAACATTCATGGCAGGGGTGTTTATACAAAGGCAATGATATGCATGGCAGGGGTGGTTATACAAAGGCAACTATCACCCAATGCTTAGGAAAATCTCTACTCTGATGTTAGAAGTCGGGGCCTTCACTCCTACATTCTAGTCTCTTTGGTGTGATAAGGTACTCTGCAGGTCATGGAAAGAGAAACCTGACACCAACCCAGGCTCAAAATTCTCCACCTACAGTCTAGTCTGTCCTTCCAGCAAGACGTGCTGGGGCAAAGGTGTCCCAGAATATGTGGGCGTGGACAACTGATGTTTTTTGAGGTTCACCCCACTAGAGGGAGCCCCACTAGAGGGTTATTTTTTGGATAAAGATGATTAGATGTTCAGAGAGTTTGGTAGGTAGTCCTCTGTTAACAGGACAGCAGTTAAGCTTCATTTCATTCATGTATTGAACATATAGATAGTGAAAAGTACACCAGGTCCTGTCCTGTCTTCATGGCACTTATACACTAGTGGGAAGAGAGATTATTACCAAGGTAACAGGCTAGGATATATGTATGTGTGTACACACACACACACACACACACACACACACACACACACATACAGAACATACACATACATATACAGGTCAAGGTAAGGGGGCAGCAAAATTATCTGAGGGGGCAAGGTGTGCACTGACATCACAGAATATTTTGGGGGAGGCTGGGTATATTAAGCCATGACATTAGCTATCTAGGGGAGTTTTCTAGAAATGGAAAAATCAGAGTTGAAACAGATTTAAGAGGAAGGATCTGGGGCCAGGGGAGGGGGCTGCTTGATGTTCAAGTGAGGTTGGAAAGTAGCTGGATTTTGGGGGGTGGGGGAGAGTGGTAGAGAGAGACAGCTAGAATTGGGGGGCTTTTGAGAGCACTGTGAAGACCAAGTTCAGTGGAAAGTTCCAGGAATCTGTGAGGGTGACCCTAGTGAGGACTCCTAGTAATGGCGGATATAGAGTCTGAGACTGGCCCTCTTTTGTAGCCTGGCAAGGCTTCCAGTGGTAGGTCTGGGTTACATTTGATTAAGTTGTTGACTAAGAAGGTCCCATGGAGATCTCTAAACAACCCAGGCTGGTGCTAGGACAGACGATTGCCCTCTGAAAACTGATGCGGGGGAGTGCATTGTCCACAACTTTCACCTAGTTCATCATTGGACCTAGAGAGGTTGAGCTGGTGTAGGCATGGAGCCTTCACTCCTACATTCTAGTCTCTTTGGTGTGATAAGGTACTCTGCAGGTCATGGAAAGAGAAACCTGACACCAACCCAGGCTCAAAATTCTCCACCTACAGTCTAGTCTGTCCTTCCAGCAAGACGTGCTGGGGCAAAGGTGTCCCAGAATATGTGGGCGTGGACAACTGATGTTTTTTGAGGTTCACCCCACTAGAGGGAGCCCATGCCCTACACTGCCTGGATGGCAAGAAACTGGAGACTGAATAGCCCAGAGACCTAGGGTAGAACCAAACACAACAGGTAATAAAATAAAATGAAATATAATATCAATAAAATTATTTCTAATGATATTCTGCTATACTCATAGATCAGGGCCTTGTCCAGTCATCATCAGAGAGGCTTGATCTGACAACAGATAGGAGTGGGTGCAGAGACCCAGAGCCAGACATTATGTGGAGAGAAAGTCTAAACTGGTAGGTTCCATTCCTCCCAGAGATTGGAGAACACCACAGAAGAGGGTGAGGTAAAACTGTAGGAGTCAGAGTGGACGGAGGACACGAGGAGAACACGGCCCACTGAATCAACTCAGCAAAGTGCATCTGGGCTCACAGAGACTGAAATGGCAAGCACAGGGCCTGTGTGGGTCTACACCAGGTCTTCTGTGCGTTATGCTGTGGCTGTTAGCTTGGTGTTTTTGTGGGACTTCTAACAACGGGGAGTGGGTGTGTCTCTAACTCTTTTGCCTGCTCTTGAGACTCTTTTCCTCCTATTGTGTTGCCTTGTCCAGCCCAAATATGAGGGCTCTTGTCCTGTGTAACTGTTGTCTCTTGGAAGCCTGCTCTTTTCTGAAGAGGATGTGGAGGGGGTATGGATCTGGGGAGAGGGGAGGTGGGGAGGAGCTAGGAGGAGTGGAGGAAGGGGATACTCTGGTTGGGTATATTGTATGAGAGAAGAATCTATTTTCAATAAAAGCTCTCTCTCTCTCTCTCTCTCTCTCTCTCTCTCTCTCTCTCTCTCACACACACACACACACACACACACACACACACACACATTCTAAATGCCATAGGTATTTGAGAGTTGTATTTGGAAGAGTGAAGAATATTTTAGTTTTCTCCAGGACTACTGGTTTCTTTTAATTGACACACAGAAAGCATCAGCCTGACCCTCTTCTCAGGGCTCTCTCTTGCCACAGAAAGAGTTAAATGCTAAGCTGTAGTCTTAGTGACCAACAGGGCAGTGCAAGCTGGTGACTGGTGATCATGCCAGACAGGCCATGGCTGGCACAGTTAGGAAGAAGTGCTTCATGGGATAAGTGAAGTTTCAGACCCCTTTGCTGGATCTCTTCCAATGGTAACCTTGGGGGTCTGCTTTGAAGAAACAGTGTTACATAACTCCTGCAATGGTTTTCTGTATCCAGTTGAGATATTTGTTTGTAAGAAGAATGTAGACACCAGGCTTCTTGGAGTCACCACATTTCCCAAAGGAAGTGACACCCCTGAAAATGTTATCACATATCAGAGGACTTCCAGAATCCCCCTGGAACAGAAAGGCATGTGTTTTAAGTATGATGCTTTTCCAAGATACTCACTAATATTTTATCCATCCATCCATCCATCCATCCATCCATCCATCCATCCATCCATCCATCCCTTTTATTTCTCTTTCCTGATTTAAAAGCAAAGTTTAATTTTCCTTTAACTAGAAATAATCATGGGATGATAAACAAGACTCAGAAATACAAATAACACATTTTTCTTATATGTAAAAACTAGATTAAAAATTGAAAATGAGAGGCTGAGGCAGGAGGATTATTGTGAGTTTCAGGCTAGCCTGGGTTACAATGTAAGTCCTTGTCTCAGAAACAAAAACTAAATTGAAGGGACAGATTAACATGACAGTAAGGAGAGGAGAGTTTGAAAGAGGAAGGGGAATGGCAGGCAGGTGGGGGAGAACAGAGAGAGCAACACAGTATGTATGAGTAGTAGAAGGTAGGTGTGTGTGTGTGTGTGTGTGTATGTGTGCATGTGCATGTGCGGGTCTGTGTGTGAATGAAAATTTCATAATGAAACCCATTATTCTTCACACCAGAATGAGAAAACAAATCAAGTAGAAGAGATTCTCAAATTGAAAAACAAAGCAAAAATCTTCTTCACTTGTCAGCTCTTAGCATCCACGTGAGGGCTTTTTGGTTCATGGGCATCTATGTTTTCCAGTTGCTCGCCTTTCTCAAGGGCGGCTCTGCAGCAGTGAAGAATCACTTCTATCAGTAAGACAAGAAGAGAATGCAAGTCTCCTTTCATTGACTTGTGCCCTCTTATAAAATTAAATAATAATAATTATTGATATTAATAATTAATAAAAGCAACAATTATCATTATATCCATATCTCTCTCCCTGTCTCCGTCTCTCTGTATATATGTATATATGTTCCTATGCCACAGTGTGAAGGTCAGAGGACAACTTGTATGAGTTGATTTTCTCTTCTATGTGGAATCTGGGGATCAAATTCAGATGTGTCAGCAAGCACCTTTACCCACTGATTTACATTGTTATCCCTCTAAAAAATTTTAAAAATTATATGTTTTCTCTCTTGACCAGTGTGTCAGAGGAAGACATATGTTGGGACAATTAGAAAGCTTGAGCTGAGGTCCCAAATATGCCCTTTTCTAAGGAGGACACTAGATAAGTCGTCTTAGACAGAGGGGCAGTTTTTAATATCTCAAACAATGTTTAGGTTATTTTTTTCCAGGAATTTGTAAGTTCTCATTTCACCTTATTTCTGGCTGTTTCCTGAAAATGACCACTAGAAAATAGAGACCACTCCCCGAGGGGGTCTACCGAGGAATGGAGAATGGTGCCACCACCCAAGGGACAAGCAGGGGTCCTTAGACAGAAAAAGGAAAGACAACTGTTCACCATGGTCTTTCTAGAAGATCCCTCTACACCTTTCATTCCCCAGAGTCAAAGGACAGTTAGAGAGCTTAATTTACGTACACTGCACGAATCGTCTTCCCCTTTCCTGCCGCCTGCACAGAGCATGCTGTTGTCCACCAAGTGTTTGAAAGCATAATGCTTTGGGTCGTTGCAGACTCTTCTGTCGATCACGGTGACATTGACTTCTCTCAAGATGTTGGAAACCTTGCAAGAATCTCTTTTGGTGCTCCCCCATCCAGCCACATGACACTTGGTGTGGGGTTTCACATCCTCGCCTCTTTCTGGGAGGCGAAGGATTCCCACCGCTTTGGTGATCGCTGCTTTACCTTCCAGCTGAAAACACAAAGCTGCTTATGGCCTCGCGAACATCGCAGGCAAAGGGAGAAACACAACCTGAAGTGTAGCTGAGGGGGTTGAGTGCCAAGGGGTGGGGATGGAGCTACTTTTCACCCATCCCGGAAGCAAGGCAGGAATTAGCATAGGGCTGAGAGGTGACCCAGGGAAAGCCAGGGCTGGTGATCTCTCGGAAAACAGTGAGAGGAAATAGGCTGGAAGAATGGGGACAAGGAAGGTGAAGGTCCTGTCAGAGGCTTGTGACTCTCTCTCCTTACCCCAGGGGTAAAGATTCAGAACTCCTGAGCTCAGTCTTATTCTTGCTATGAAGTTCACCATCAACGCTTGCAGTTTTGTGAGACACTGTGAGCCCCTTCTCCTGTCACTCTTTTCTGGTCCCATCTTGCTTCATCCTACATTCTACATCACTCTTAGTGAGCCTGGTCACATCACCGTCCTGCTTACATCACTTCCCTAAATGTTCAAATTCTAGCCAAGGTGCACAAAGCCCACCTTCGTAGTCTGCGCCCTGCTTTGCCCCCAATTTCAAATCTCATCCTAACTCCCTTTCTTTCCTCTTCCTCCATGCTATTCCTGGTACCCAGCAGGATTCCCTGACCATCTGCTCTTCCCTGGTGCTCCCATGTTATCTTGGCCATGGATAAGCAGAACACTGCAGCTCAGAGTCAGTCGTTTATCTGTCTGCCTCTCTGCGGACTGAATACTTTCAGGGGGAGTCCCACTTATAACGTGTCTTCTGTAAAAGAGGTAGGCAGACTGCACTAACCACTGAGCAGGGGCCTCCACCCTCCTGATAGCTCTCGGCTTCCTCACAGACTGTCAGTACCAGATAAGGCGGATCCAACGAAGGGAACAATCACAGGGTGGCTCTATAGTCAAGTTTGAGTAGGGACAAAACTGATGTCATTGTCCACAACCCCCAAATGACCAAAGACCATTGGCTAAAATTCACAGCGGCTGTGTCCTTATAATCACCACACTGGCTCTTTCCCTTCCGCTTCCTAGGTGAGACTGTAAAGAAGCTTCATCATGGAGCTAGCCCACTTGCTGACAGCGCTCCATTCAGAACAGACTCTCAGTTCCTCAGAGCTCTACCAGGCTGCCAGGCTGATCTCCAGGGCCCCCCTGCTTGTCCTCTCAGGGACTCTACCCCAGTAGTTTCCCAGAGAGGCCATCTCCCCTGTTGAGTGTCAGCACAGACATGTCTCACTTTGGGGGACTCCTGGTGGCCTTTGGTGGGTGAGCATCAACACTATAGACAGCCTGCTGCTGCAACGGTAACAATTTGTGAGAAACTGCTAGTTGAAGGAACACCAGTGGCCAAGTGCTGGATCCCTGCCCAACTGAGGAGCCTCACACTTGGAATCCAGCTTGTGAGGACTGGTTTGTGGTGTATGCGCCTTCTCACACCTACTCATGTAGTAGTTGGTTTCAGGTTACACTGTCTGTTTACTAAAAGTTACAAGAGAAAGACAAAAAAATCTAAGCATATTTACCTGAAGGAGTTGAAGATCTCCTTGAAATGTCTCAGGGTCATAGCATGGGTAGGGAATTGCCCTCTTAATGGAAAACATCTGTTCAAGTTTCTCTTTCTGAGCTACAGAGTGGGCACCAAGGATAACTTGAGGCTTGCCTCTCCTGAAAAGAAAATCGAACAACACTTAAGATAACAGAGAAAGCTCAGCTCCGGGTTTAATGTCCTCAGTGTTTGCAGCTGGCGTCAGAGTTAGAAACAAGCACAAAATGGGACCAGGGCTTACAGAACTCTTTTTGGTGTTTTGGTGTCTTCTACCTAAGACTCCCACATGTGTTAGGATGCAGTCCAGTTGCCATGTGTTTTCAAGGAGAAAGCAACCAGGGAGTTCCTGACTTAGGAAAAAAAACTTGAGTTGGGATAGCCTGGAGAGGTGGGGAGCAGGGCATCCCTGGACAGGCACCGTGGCCCTGGGTGGCTGGGCTGGAGGAACTGGGCTCTACCTGAGTAAAAGAGGAGCTTCCCGTGTCTTCAGCTGCTTCGGATTTGTGCAGCAAAGTCTGTAGTGGCCTTCTGGGTGGATGACACCCAGTGGAAAGAGCCAACCCAAAGGCATAGCATGGACTGACCTTTGTGTTCTCCAGAAAAATAGTAAACCTTACTGTTGTATTCAAAATAGGAAGGGTGGTCCAAGGCCTGCTTTTAGGAGCCCGAAGGAAGAGATGCTTTCTCAGTGAAACTGTGAAATCAAGAATTTCACACCCACAAGAAGATGAACATGGACAACCCTCCTATAAACACACACTCATACACCCACCCTCCCCACCCTTTCCTCCCCCCAGACCCTGCCGCCTCATGTATGGACATGTACATAGACCCACACAGAGACTCACCTCCTCCAACCAAACACAAACACAGAAGCGAAGAGAACTGGAGCTAACTCCTAATCTAGTTCACGAACCAATGAGAGACGAGAAAAACCGTATCCCAACTTGTTGGGTCAACTTATTATCATTTGGTCCTGCCAATTGATGAATTTGTCAGTGTCTAGCTTTCTCATTTGCATAAATTGTGCTGATGTTTTTACTTGACAAATTTTATTTCGTACCACAGCACAACTTCATATATAATTTTAAGCTGAATCTTTTTGATTCAGGCAATTTGTGTCAGAGTGAACAGGGACTATCAGGAAGTGCTTATCAACAACAGATATCAGTTAAAGAACAGTAGTTCCTCATGATAAATATGACTCTGTCTTGAAAATAATGACTCAAACCATTAGTGAAAGTTCTAGGGTACTAGTATTTTTTTCACATAATCAAGGAGTAGTAGTTTCCTGGCATCACTCTAAAATACCCTATTAAGGTGGGAAAAGACCAGTGACAGGGAACAAATGAGCTGTAACCATAGGACACACTCAGTGTGATTGACATTGATTGTGTAAAGATGCCTGTGAACCCAACAGGGACACAGTACTGACAGAGATTGTGTGCAAGTGATCAGACCGGGTGGGTTAACTGGGTGCTGTTATGTCCCTGTCTTTTCAAGTTCTAATACTGTTGATATTTATATTTGTATTATGCATTTTAGTCTTATACTATCTGGCCCTTGTTTGTGAGGCAAATATCACAACAGGATACGGTGCTGGTTATGGGTACCCACTTTTTTCCCCATTCCTCACTAATTGTGGCTTTGGACTGGGTAGCTCTGAGTCAACACTGGGAGTGAGAGGAGCTGGGAGTGAGGGAAGACTTACAGGTCACAGTGAGCAGCGGTCAGGACCCAGTTTTCGTTGATCAAAGCCCCTGCGCAGATCTCCAGCCCTTTGATGAGAGCCATGTAGCGTCTGGCGTGGGATGGAACCTCATTTCCTCCTATAATTCCCTTACAGGATTCTGGAAAAACTAAGAGATTGATAGAGAGTGAAATCCTTGCTTATGTAATCATCCTTTACCCCAGGACAGTTTGGCTGAAAAAAAAAAAATTACCCTGCAAATTCTTAGCTGTGTGTCCTGTGCCAGGGAACAGAGTAGATCAAGCTCCCAGGCTCTGGCTAGTGCTTGCTGCTGGAGCATTTGCCCCAGGGCTGTGTTCCCAGCCACACACACACACACACACACACACACACACACACACACACACACGCTTCACAGCACTGGCTCAAACTCAGCTTGGCTTTTGTTTTGTTTGTTTGTTTGGGTCATGTAGTCCAGCCTAGCCTCAGACTTATTTGGTTGTCATCCTACCTCCACCCCACAATTGCTAGGATTGCAGCCATGTACCACATCAGACTTAGAGTTTAGCTTTAACTTTTATTATAAGCAAACATCCCCACTTTTACTTTCTATGCCATGTACCTAAATTGATGCTCTCTGTCTCTTTTCCCTCTCTCTTTCCTGCTTCTCCCTACCCTAGTCTCTCTTCTTTCCACTTCTTGGTACCCATTTATTCTTTTTTACCCTTTTCTTCTTGCCACTTCTTTTATTATCCTTTTTTCTCATTATGATTAAATGACAACTATGTAGAATGTGTTTCTTTCTGTGTGATATGTCTCAGACTTTATTGTCATGGTAATAACATAGCCCATATTTAAACAATACATTCCATAGACCCACTTGAGGGGATGGTTTGGGACCAAGACACTTTTGTGTTAAATAAGCATCTTGATTCTGATGCAGGTGGTCCTCTGAGCAGCAGAGGACTGTGGGTGTGTCTAGAAAAGAAGCGATTGATCCTAATTGCGACACTGTGGCCTGTCATCACCAGCAGATGGCATCTCACAGAGTCATTTGATGCAGGGTAGACATCCCAGATCACCAAGTGGCCAGAAGCTGGAGGGCTGGAAGGGAGTAAGGAAGATTGAGTCGGCAGCATCTTCGATTGAACCTCCCAGGACTTGGCTCTAGCCTCAAACAGACTTTCTGCTACTCAGTTTGCATGGAAACTAATTCTCTACTCTTTTGTGCAGAAGCAAAGATACCGAGAGCCTTCTTGAATTGTCACAGATTAAAAAAAATCTATTATTAGTAAAATCTGTACCCATGTAAGTAAAAACAAACAGACAAATAAAAAAACTTGTAGCATTTTAATGCTTGGACAGGAAAAGGTATTTGTTGTGTTAATCTGCCTATAAAGAAGTTCAGCCCACTGATTTGGTTTTCTTAGCCTCATGTTAGACTTCTTTATGTGTATGAGTGTTTAGCCTGCATGTATGTCTGTGGAGGCCAGAAGAAAGCATTGGATCCCCAGGAACTGGAGTTTTGATGGTAGTGAGCCACCATGTGGGTGGTGGGAACTGAACCTGGGTCCTGTGCAGGACTTAACTGTGCAAGCTCTCTCAACGGTTTCCAGCCCCCATTGTTGCACTAACTGAGGATTAGAATTAATTTCTAATCAATTCACAATCATTCCATTTTTCCACAACTATTTTTTGAGCATCTGCTGTTAAAACGGAAGTGAATGGAACACAATTCTCTCCACCCAAGACCGTAGCACTAGGAAGGCGGACAGGACAGGCAAGGCTGGTATTGTGTGCCATTCACAAAGGGTGACAGAGCTTGGAAGTGTTTGGCCCGGATATCTATGAGGAGCTGCAAGGTCTCAGAGATAGGAGCTGCTAAGTCTTCTTGAAGGAGGTTTAAAGGTACATAAGATTTTAGGTGAGGCTAAAGGAGGTTTCAAACCAGTTAAGCAAAAGGCAGAGCTCTGGGGATCCTGAGAAGGAAATGGGTGCCCACGGAGTGATGCCAAATTGAGCTTGTTGGTCATCTTCATTTAAACTCTTTTGAGGCCCAGCTTTAATATGCTTTCAGACTTTAACATTTTAATTGCTATATATATGCATATATATACATATATATATTATATGTGCATACATACATATATATTTTTCCCGAGGTCTGACTTAGCCTGTTGCTATTCTTTTCATTGTTCTGTTTGCATTTACCCCAGCTTCTGTAGTTTTTCCTGATCTCTCTTCATAACTGTATCTTCAATTCTTCCCTAGCAGAGTTCAAATCACCTATTCCAAATGTAGGTGGGAAATGTCAGGCGACTTTGTAAAGTTCAGGGTGCAGGGAGGTTAGAGTGGGGAGGAAGTCTCTTTTCTGGGCGTTGGCGCCCCCTACAGGTGGGACACAGGAGTATTGGCCTTAAAAACTCACACTATAATAACAAGTTTATTATCTGTATGGCAGTTTTAGTAAACGTATTAAAAGTAAAGAAAACATTCAGAAGCTATAGTGACAGTAGTAATGGAGCATCCATGACTCTCAGGCACCCACTCGTAACTGACACCACTCATAATGTTAATTACAATGAAAGACAGGGATGTTTTTCCAGGTAGATAAGATAAGAATGAAGTTTAAACACCCAAGTTTTCACCACTAATAATGTCAAAGCATTGTCCTAACACAGTCCCACATAGTGCAAGCCCATATTTTCCCATTGTAAAGCACAGTCCTCTCCAGTTGTAGCTTCTTTCATAGTCTTTTCTTTCTTTTAACATTTTTCTTATAAAGCTACGAGAATCTAACAGAACAAGACATAAACATACATTTAAATTTTTACATATAACGCTGGGACAGCCACGGACTTTCTGATGTCTAAGCAGGGCCTTGAATACTCGCTCAGATCCCGTGCCAGTGTGCCAGTTCTGAAGGTGTGATCGAACCTGAAATCAGAGCTTAAGCCCAGGACTTCTACTAACCAGCTGCGTGTTCAGATCGTTTGGGAACCTCTGGTCTTGGTTTCCCAAGTGTGAGATGGAGATGATGACATCACAGGTGATGACATTGACCATCTTAGTGTTCATGAGCCAGTGTCTGTGAGCCAGTTAATATACTGTTATTTTTTTATGAGTTTTATTAAGGACAGGCATTTGTTCATGTGCATTCATATGTATGCATATGTGTGTGCATGTGTGCATACATGTGTGTATGTAGTTAAGATTATTTTACACTGATACTGTTATTTTCTTCATCATCCCACTACTGGGCACGAACACAGCTACAAACAAAATCTTGAACCTAAACGTTGTAAGACTTACCTGAGAGCATTCAGTTGTACTTACATGATTGGCAGGTCAGTTAATACAGCCTGTACATCCCTACTTTAATGGCAGTTTTTCACTTAAAGACCTTGCTTGGTAGAGGTCTGGCTTTGTAAGAGTCACTAGATGTGGCTGATGCTTTCATATTATGGCCTCAGACACTTAGGACACATCTATCTATCATCTATCTATATCTATCTATCTATCTATCTATCTATCTATCTATCTATCTATCTATCTAT
>JABTXL010006268.1:31069661-31083475 GCA_025134845.1 Neodon shergylaensis | reverse complement strand
TATCTATCTATCTATCTATCTATCTATCTATCTATCTATCTATCTATAGCTATACACCTTTTAGATAGCAAAGACAAAGGGTGCATTAAAAATGATGGGGGCATTATCATTTTATTTCCCCTTTTATATAACATTTAACATAATTTAAACCAATATAAAATTCTATTTTCTCACGAGCAAAAGGACAAAAGCATACAAAAGTATGTCTTACCTCCAGAAACGAGAAGGAAAATGATGGCCGTGGG
This sequence comes from Neodon shergylaensis, assembly GCA_025134845.1. Lineage (NCBI taxonomy): Eukaryota > Metazoa > Chordata > Mammalia > Rodentia > Cricetidae > Neodon > Neodon shergylaensis. The sequence goes on along the minus strand of JABTXL010006268.1, from coordinate 31,083,230 downwards.
GAGAAAGGAGGCAGGAGGCATCCTGCTGCTTCCAGTGTCCATCCGCATCTGGAGAGTGCTATTCTAGGAGCTGGCTTCAGTAACACAGGAGACACAGAGCTCTTTCCTGCCCAGTCTCCTGCCCTCTCTCCTGCTCTCCCTCCCTTGTGTTAGCAGAAGCTATTGGTGTTTTATTGCTGGAAAGTTAAGTCTTATTTTATCTGTGGTGTGGGTACTCGTTTCATAAGCTGCATTTATTTCCTTTGGGGTCAGGTGTTTCCTACCCAAAGGGTAAAGGTGAAGTCATGGGACTATGCTAATTAAGAAAAAACACCAGAAAGAAAAAACTGTGCTTAAAAGGAAGTAATCCAATAAAAATGGGCCAAATCTGAAGAGATACTTCTTCAGAGAAGTCTGTGGTGGCCAAGGAGCAGATGCAGCAATCACCAGGGAAGTGTAAATCAATTAGAATAGCTGTCATCAAGAATAACGTGATAGAGTCACTTTTGTCTCTGTTGATGGGAATGCAGATTAGTACAGGCTTCATGGAAAACAGTATGTGATTTCTTAAAACTAAAAACAGATCTATTATAGGATTCCACAGTCCCACTGCTGAGTGTGTATGTCCAAAGAAGATGAAATTATTATATCGAAGAGATACTTAGAGGGGCCAAAGAGATGGCTCAGTGATGAAGAGCATTTGCTGCTCTTACTTAGGATTAGATTTCAATTCCTAGGTGCCCGTGTGGGGCAGCTTATGACTGCCTGTAACACCAGTTCCAGGGGATCTGATGTCTTCTCCTGGCTTCCTTGGCTACCCAAATGCATGTGCACCATACATGTGGACATGTGCACATAAACATACAAAAAGATACTCATAAATAAAAGAATCAAAGTCTTAAAAAACCAGGGATAGTTACATGTCCATTCTTATGGTAGCACTAGTCATACACGCTGATTGGGAATCAACCTGGATTGCTCATCAACGGATCAATAGTACCTCCCACGAAGACTCCTCATGACTGGTTTGCACAATTTGTTCTTCATATCCTTATGCTAGCAGGTCTGGAGAGTTTAGGAAGGGAGAGGGTGGGTTTGTCTCTAAGGAGAAGTAAAATAACAAGAACTGCAATGAATGGGCAGGTGGGGGGAATGGGGTCTGTTTAGTCCTTTTAGCCAGCAAGCAAAGAACAGATTAACTGCACAGGGCAGGATGAGAGTAATTGGTCCACATGCTACAAAGAAATTAGAGGAGCACGAGGTGATAAGGGAGAGAGAATGTGTGGAGGTTATGGAGCAGTTGCAGTAACCGTGGCCTGACAATCGCAAGGCAATGATGGATTTAGACTCAAAGTCATGGCAACTCCAGTTTAAATTAAGACAACCAAACTGCTGGCCAATGCTGGAAAACCCTGGAATCTGTAGCTGAGAAAACATTTCAACATGAGATTGGTAGTGGTTGAGACTGTAACTTTTCACCCACAAACCTGGAGAGGACCCTGACTAAAAAGATGTGTACCTCTAGCCGCTTGTGGGAAGCTTCATCTCTCTCACACACAGAAATAGAGGCGCCATGTGCATTGTAGAGGCCCTTTATCACAGGAGGCCTGGCTAAGAACCTGTATCATACATCAGTGAGATTCCTCAGGTAATCTCTGCCTCACGTGCTTAGGTCTCCTATGTGCCCCAGCTGTTACCATGGCAACCAGCTCTGCAAGGGTTGAAAGCAGTTTTGCATAGATCCACCCAACATCCCTTTACCTTAATCCCTCACAATGTATTTCTCATCTTGCATTTCTGACCACTCTCATTGCCATTGGGTGTGAGATGTTGAAAGATTTTCTTGGAAGATCCAGAACTAGAGATAAGGCCAGGAAATGCCTGCTGAGGAAAATCCAATCAATGCACACAGATCCAGTGTAAGACTTCTCCTTTGCGTGTAGATTAAACAAAACTGACTTGCAATACAACCTAGAAAGTAGCTCCACCATGCCCCCTCCAGAGGTGACTGAGGTGGCAGTGAACCCCGCAGAGACTTGCCCTCACCCATTTGAATTTCCACCCTGCTGCTCTGGCTCACTGTAATGGTCTGTCCTGTCCCTTTAAGAGACAAGCCACTCCCACTCCCTCCCCTGTCGGCTGAGGCAGGCAGATCTTACTTCCTGCTTGCAGCCTGAGTCTCTCCCCTTTTTCCATCTCCCTCTTGAAGAGGCAGCTTCTGGGTAGAAATGTCAAATAGGAATGAGGTCTATAGGGCTGGGGATATAACTAAGTTGATAGCCTTTGCCTAGCATGCATGAAACTGGAAGATTAGTTTGTCCGGATGCTCAGAAAAGAATAGCACAAATATTAGCCAACACAAGCAGTAAATGTCTGTGTGGCCTTGACAATATCAGTTTTGTGGAATGATGGAGCAAAACCCTGATTGGAATGGATTTAGGGGAGAACTAGAGTAGATAGATTGGAGTCAGGGAGCAAAATAGCATAAAGGAAAAATGCTAACATAAAGAAGATGAGTTCATGGAATTGAGAGTCCAGGGCACTGCACAGATACTGAATCACCTGAGACAAGACAGAAAGAGTGTATAGAAAGAATTCTAACCCAGGGTCTACAGTGTTTTAGAAATGAAGAAGATCCTAAAAAACACTAAATGGAGTGAACATGTGGCCCAGCAGTTTCCTCCTGAATGCACACAAAGGAAATAATGGCAGGGACCAAAGCAGATTCTTGTCAAGTATTAGCTATATCCAGAAGCTGAGGACAACCCAACACCACTAGCAGGTGACTGGACACACAGCCGAGCATTATTCAGCCATAAGAGAGAGCAACGTTCTCATACGTGCTGTGACAAGAATGAGCCTTAAAGAAATTGCACCAGATGGAAGAAATCAGTCAAAGGGAAAAGTATATGATTCAGCTTATTTGAAATATTTAAATATGAAAACTCATTGGGACAGAGAGATTGGAGGTTACCAGGTGCTGAGGGGAAGAGAGAATAGGAAGGCATTGCCTAATGGTTATGGGGTTTCTGCTATGAAGTAATAAAAAAGATTTTGAAATGTAGTAGTGAGAATTTGAATCATTATGCATCTATTTAATATTATTGAATTGTATTACTAATACACCTAAAATGACATTTTTCTAAAACATCCAGTATTTAAATTAGTGATGTGATATACCTAAAATCCTTGAATTACACATTATATGGGTGAATTGTTTGGTCCATGTCCTCATGCAGTGACTAAACAAATTTAGAAGTGCATGACTGTCCCAGCAGGCAGAGCAGGTGCAGCAGCATGCAAGGCAGCCAGTGGTTTAGACGGTGACTTGAAGAGACGTACTGCAGTGTGCTGGGAACCTGGGGAGGGCAGTCCATTACCTAGAAAACCCACTACACAGAAACTTTTGGCCTAGACCACATCTAACCAAACTCTAACCAAATGAATTTGGTGAGAACCCCATCAAAGTCTGTTCTCATGTCAGGGTTCAATCTGAACCCCCGGTTCAGAAAGTCAGTGAATTACAGTGGACTCTTTTCCCCACACCATCCTTTATTGAAGGACAGAAAAGAACAGCTCTAGCCTACAGCTCTGGCAGAAGCACAGGCATCCATGGCCTTCTGCATCCTCTCTACTCCAGTCCACGCCTTCCTGACCTGCACTCCTGCCCTCAAATCCTCCTTGTCTACTTTACAGAAAGCCATCATCAATAAGTAAATGTACTCTAACACCTGTAATATATTCCTTCCTGCTCTGCATTCAGGCGCTCTGTAAATTCAGACCCAAACAATACTTTCCTAAGATTACGTCTGTAGCTGGGAAGTTTGCAGCCTCTCCCCTAGTGTGAGTTTCTGCCCTCCATTTCAACAAGCATCCGTCCTTAGCAAGTTTTCACTCTAGGTTAGAATTGAGTATTGTTATGAACATGCTACCTCTGAGACCAGGTCTAACCTCCCTCTCACCTTGAAGTAGACTTCTGCCCCTTATATCTTGTATATGCAGACACTCTGGAGTTGCCACTGCCTCTATATTGTGCCAGAAGAAATCCCTCTTTCCCAAATACAGATCCTTTGCCTGTAAAAAACCTTAACTGACTGGTGTTGATGATTATCTTTCTCCTCTGATATAAAATAAATACCTTCCAGCCCTATGAATGCTAGCCAGTAGGGGTGAGCAGCTGGGCACCTGCTCAATTTTTCCATGTTCAATTACAGAAGTGACATCTTCAGCAATAGGGCCTAACTTTCAGGTTGTGGAGGGTAACCAAAGCCTTTGCAATAGCTTGTGATGTTTAGGGAATCTATAGGGCCCCTTTGGCCAATGACTCAAGATTTCTAGCATCGGGGTGGAGGGTGGAGTGTACTTGGTTGCATTGGATATCTAGTTAGGACCTTGTCTCCCCCATTATATGGTGACTCCACTTAAATTCATTTTTAATATGTATATATTTATGAAGTGTAGTAAGGCTCCTGTCCTGCTTGTTTGTGGGTATCATCTTTGGGGGGAACATGAGAAGGCTGGGTGCTGGTCACATCCTGGCATAGCTGGTCTCATCCTGGCATAGCTGGTCTCTTTGCTCCTGTCCAGGGTTTGTGGTATAAGAATGTCTGGTGTCTCTTACACCTGTTTAAGGTATTGGCAGAACAGAGGATGAAGTTAAGTTAAGGGAAAAACAATTTTAGGACCAGGGAATTGAGGGGGATGTATCTGACCTGTTTAAGGTGGAGCAGACAGTACCGAACTAATATCACATAATTAGAGTCTTAATAAAACAGGCAACGGGTAGGGTAGAAGGAATACTTGAAAATACGATTATCGTCTTTAGTCCCAGCATTTGGGAGGCAGATATATCTCTATGAGTTCAATGCCAACCTGTTCTACAGAGGAAATTCCAGGGCAGCCAGAGCTACACAGAGAAACCTTGTCTCAAGAAACCAATAAACAAGCAAACAAATAAATTATATGATTAATAATAGAATGTTTTATTTTTAGAGGAAGACTGGAAGGATTCTTTACTTTCTTTGTTAGCCAGGGCTTACACCTACAGTTGGAGCCTTTGTGGACATACTTGAGCAATCTTAACTCTCTAAGCCAATTTCTAGAATATTCTGCTAAGTTCCTCGTGAAGAATTTACTGGGGACATTTTTTGAGTGACTGCCCGCATGAATCTCATGGTCTACATGGAGATCAGCATCGCTAACATCAAGGCTCTGGTCATAATAATAATGTTGTCCTTATTATATTAAGTAATGCTGCCTCAGCTAGCTCATGATTTAACATCACTGTCATGCATGACCACAGCTAAACCTTACTCATGGGGCTGTGAAGAGAGTTATAGTAAGAAACGGTCATGACCATGATCTGCTTGATCTAGGGAGATCTTGGGTATTTCTCCCTGCTTCTCGGGTGATTACCAAACACTTGTCATAGAGTGCTGATGTAAAGTACTGCCTGCCATATAACACTAGGCAAATAATATAGCACTGTAAATATAACACCGTAGACAAATACCTCCTGGAATCACTTCCAATTCTTTGCCAGATGTCCCCTCAGGGGCAAAACTGACTTCTCTCTTCCTGTGACCAAGGTGGATATTGTCTGAAGCATCAAGCGAGTACAATCTTGGGTGATGGAAGCCTGTTTCCCAGCGATTACAGGGAGTACAGCTTTGGGATCCCTCCTTCCCATCCTTCCTCAGTGCTCAGAGACCAGGGGCTGTAATCCAATGTGACACACCTCTTGAGGCCCCACTAGATGGAAGGGGACAGTGCCTTCCTTTCTTTTCTCTTAGCTTAATGTCTCCTCTACCCCAAATAACTATGTGTTTGTCTTATTATTTTGTATATATAAACATATTATTCAGCTTATAGGATATGACATCTCTACCTACCAAAAGTTTCTGAATTGGTAAAATTTGATAACTAAGTGGCAATGTAGCCTAGGTGGTGGATATATAGCAATCCTATAATTAAAACATAGAGTCCATGATTTTTTTTATATCTTATATTTCAATTGAACATCTGGCAAAGCAGTCTTAAAATGTGCATTTGTCATTTATACTGAGAAATATTGTTGGTCGTGGCCATTTCAATAAATATCCAGAATAATTGCATGAGTTACAAGGTAGAATCATATGTCTAATTTATTGAATTTGGAGTGTCCATTCTGTTATTTTTTTAGACTTTTTAATAGCTGTGATAGCTAATTTTTCTGCTCTAACTGAGCTTAAAGAAATAGATGAGTGTATTTGGCTTTTTAGAGTATTTATATCGAGCAATATAGGTGCAGCTTTGCGGTCATGTATTGAGTCATTTGAATGGCCAGCTGCTGGGCAGGAAGTCATAGCGGCAAGGCTGTTTCAATTTGACACACCACATCTGGCAACAGCAAATGCTCAGAGCTGAGAACCACATACCTACCTTACAGGGGATAAGGCTAATTGCTAGTGGGCTCCCACGGGCATCAGGCAATTTGGATTAATGTCTTTGCTTTGCCCAGTTGATCGTTTTCCTAGATCTTTGAATAGATTCATTTTAATAGGTTATATTTAATTACTTTTCAAGGATGGTATCTGATAGCACTACAGTTTGAATGATTTATTCAAGGTTGTGTGTTGAAAACTCGATTCTCAAGGCAACTGTGCTGAGAAGTGGAACACCTTAGAGGGGGCTGGAGTGAACTGATGCTGGTATAGCAGGGGTAACCGTTAGTTGGGAGTGGGTTCCTGATAAAAGGCTGAATATCACCACTCTCTTCTCCCTTTATCCTGTGTGTGCTCACTCATCCTTCTGCCTTTTGCTGTGGATGCTAGGCCATCACCAGATGAGGATTCCTTGACTTTAGACTCTGAGCCTCAGGTATTCTGTGATTGCAGCAGCACAAACCGGACTGGGACAGAAAATCATGTAGGGAATTGTAACGTTATTATAACTAATACCGGAAAAGGGTGAAGCGGCGTGACTGAGTGGAAGGTAGGGAGAGCTAACAGCAGTGGTTCTCAACCTTCCTAACGCTCAGACCCTTTAATACAGCTCTTCATGTCGGGGTGACCCTCCCCAACCATAAGATTATTTGCATTGCTACTTCATAACTATAATTTTGCTACTATTATGAATCCTAATGTTAATATCTGTGCTTTCTGAATGGTCTTACCAGACCCTGGTGAAAAAGATTGTTTGGCTCCAAAAGGTTGCAACCCACAGGTAGAGAACCACTTGTACCAGGCTTTTTTCTTTTTGGGCCATGAACCAGCTCCCAAATTATGACGCAGAGAGTTATTAGTTTTGAATGCCTGGTCTAGCTTAGACACGTTTCTGCCTAGCTCCTTTAAGTTAACCTGTTTCTCCTTATCTACCTTTTGCCTTGGGGCGTATTACCTCCTTCTGTATATCTTACTTTCACTGCTTCTCTATGTCTGGTTGGGGTATTCTCTCCTCTTCCTTCTCTTCTATTTAGAGTCCTCCTCCTATTTATTCTTTCTGCCTGCCAGCCCTTCCTATCCTTTCTTCTCCTGCCTAGCTATTACTCTTCAGCTTTTTATTAGACCCATCAGGTGCCTTAGGCAGGCAGGTGAAACAAAGGCAACACATCTTTACATAGTTAAACAAATGCAGCATAAACAAAAGTAACACATCTTTACACAAAGTAATGCTATGCAGTATAAACAAATGTAACACATCTTTGCCTAGTTAAAATAACATTTCACAACAACCACTGATTTAGGGGATGAGGGTAGAGGAGCCTGAATTGCTGCAAACAGTGTTCAGGGTAACACTGGTGAGGACAGAGAAAAAGAGAATGTAGATAAATCCTGGACCTTCTCAGAGATGAGGATAGTGACCAGACAGGATAGTGGACAGCCATATCATTCCCCCAAGACCTCAGAAGGAACTGATGAGGTCTAGAAAGTAGAGTAAAAGTCCTGCTGTTACACAGTGACGAAGGGCTTGGTAGAGTTATGAGCAGGTCCTAGGTCTTTGAGTAAGGCAGAACTTAACAGTGATGAAGTATGATATTCGGCATAAAAATTATCTAAGCAGTAAAGGATCCAGGGTGCAGTGTAACTTCTTTTGGTCGCTTGCAGTAACATGAGAGAAATAATTTAGAGATATAATTTTTCATTAAAAGAAGAAAGTAAAATAATTGAAAAACTTCACCCTGACCTAATAAAGAGGGAAAAGATGTGTTTGGGAGAATAAACTAAAGCTTGGCCGAGGGACCATTGGCTAAAGGGATAATCATGGGTAGAAGAGGCCACAGATGAGGGGGTACTCTAAAGGTCATTGGAGGTCTTCCAGGCTGCCTTTGTGGTCACTGGTCCAGAGCAGGGCTTTAGATCAAGGCTGCCACAGAAGCACCCCTATATCCTTTGCAGTTGATACTCAGGGTTGCCTTGAGACTCTGCTCCCTTGACCCTGGGACCTTGAGATCTCCAGAACTGCAGCTGACTGAGTCTATTTCTTGTAAATCACCCATTTCTTTGGCTTTCCTAGCTGCAGCTCAAGGAGACCAGGGTGTGACTTAGGCCTCCACTCTAGAGGATACAAACACTGCATGATGCTAATTATCTGGACACAGAGTTCTTGAGTTGGGGCCCTGGCATCCTATGTCAAAGGACGTCAGAGACAGTATGTTCAGGATCTTCACCATGCAATTAAAGGAGGTTATTTAAGACTTTCTTTTGGTTACCTGTAAACAGAGACTAAGTTTTGTTTCCCGGTCCCCCACACTCGAATAATCACACAGAAACCATGTTAATTACAACACTGTTTAGCCAATGACTCAGGCATATTCCTAGCTAGCACTTACATCTTGAATTAACCTATTTCTATTAATCTGTGTATTGCCATGAGGTTCTTTGCATCTGTCTCCTTAGGCAGTTACACGTCATCTCTGTGACTCCACCTTCTCCCCCCACCCTCTGTTCAGATTTCTTGCCTGGCTTTTCTCTGTTAAGCCATTGGTCAAACAGCTTCTTTATTAACCAATGGTAATAAAACATATTCACAGCATACAGAGAGGATCCTCACCTCATCTCCCATTTTCTGTTTAGATAAAAAGGAAGGCTTTAACTTTAACAAAGTAAAATTGCATATACAAAACAGTTATTAAGTACGAATACTCTATCATCTATCCTAGTTTTGTAAGCCTAAAGTTTCATATCTGATTTATTTTTATCATAACTAAGAAAAACTATAACCATCTGTCTTCAACAATTCAAAGACACCAGAAGGAAATACTATTACCTAAGCAAACAGGAAGTGCATTGTAAGCAACTTCCAAAGCTCTAGAACTGACAAAGACATCTTGCTACCTGGACAGTCATTCAAAGTTCTTTTGTAATGTTGGTGCATCTATCTTCGGCCTATTAGCCTAGTATATCTCACGAAGCAGGTATTTGAAGATCTGTCCTGCCGTGTTTGGCAAAGTTCTCCAGCTGCTTTCTTCTGTATCCTGCAGAATGTCTGGCAGTTTTTTTTTCTGTGAAGCAGGAACCCTGAAAGACCATTCTGTCTTTTGGAAAGTTCAGCAGTCACTTTTCTGTGGGTCCTGCTTGTCTAGTTCGTACAGCATACCATCAAGCAGGGCAGGATCCTGGAGGCAGGAGCTGATGCAGAGGCCATGGAGGGGAGCTGCTCACTGACTGGCACCTCAGAAGCTTGTTCAGCCTGCTTTCTTATAGAACCCAGGGCATGCAGGAAGGCACTACCCACCATGGGCTGGGATCTCCCCCATCAATCACTAATTAAAAAATGCCTTATAGCCAGATCTTATGGAGGCATTTTCTCAATTGAGGTGACTTCCTCTCTGATGACTATAGCCATCATAAAACCAGCCAGCACACCTAGTCTATGGGGGATTTTTTTAAAATTAATGATTGATGTAGGAGGATTCAGCCTACTGTGAGCAGTGCCACTCCTGGACAAATAAAAGACCATAAAAGAAAGCAGGCCAAGCAAGCCATGGGGAACAAGCCAGCAAGTAGGTTCTTTCATGGTCTTCCTGCCTCCAGGTTCTTGCCTTGAGTTTATGCCTTGGCTTCCCTTCATGCACTGTGTGACCCAGGATGTGTAAGCCAAACAAACTCCTTCCTCCCCAGTTGCTTTTGGTCACAGTGCTTTATCACAGCAATAGAAAGTGTAGTACAGAGGCTGGAGAGATGGCTCAGAGGTTAAGAGCATTGCCTGCTCTTCCAAAGGTCCTGAGTTCAATTCCCAGCAACCACATGGTGGCTCACAACCATCTGTAATGGGGTCTGGTGCCCTCTTCTGGCCTGCAGGCATATACACAGACAGAATATTGTATACATAATAAATAAAAAAATAAAAAAAGGATAGTGTAGTTCAGACAGTAATAACTGAACCCATCTTTCTAACACAGGGAGCTGGGCAACCCATGGGCCAATCTGGAGTTCAGTCCTGGACATCTCTGTGCTGCTACCTGCCCTGGGTTCAACCCATGTCTGACTTTGCAGCTGTAGTTTGTCTCTTCATATGAAGGTGGTCAGACATAAAGTTATTCTAGGGAAATGTCTTGCAAAATTACTTGATGGAATGTAGTTCTGTGTCTTCGTTTTTGTTGCGTTTTTGTCTTGGCATGATGTGGAACCTCTGAGGAATTGCAGAGGGAGCTGAGGGATTCTAGGAGGACCACTCAAAGTGACTACTGGGCAGCCACCCACCTTGGTGTCATTGAAAATCGCTAGCCATATGTCACATGGCCATGTTCTTCAGAAGTGGGGCATTGGAACCGCCCCGCCATCCCCAAATACCCAACACAGTGGCATGAGCTTAGTTCAGAACTGTCTTGGTGGCATTAGACAAAACGTGCAATTTACAGAGTCCTAGTTAGGTGAGTCCAATCACACACTCACAGAGTCACTTCCTGTGCTTTATCCCAGTGTTCTGGCATGAAAGCAACTTGATTCCAGGTTTCATTTACTGCCGAGAGATAACACACTGGCTAGGCTGATGTCTGTTTATCCATAGGATATTTTATTTTATCTTTATTTTTATTTATTTATTTATTTTGGTTTTCTGAGACAGGGTTTCTCTGTAGCTTTGAATCCTATCCTGAAACTAGCTCTTGTAGACCAGGCTGACCTTGAACTCATGGAGATCACCCTGCCTCTGCCTCCTGATTACTGGGATTAAAGGCGTGCGCCACCACCACCTGGCAACACAGGCTATTTAAAACAAAATAAAACAAAACAACTTTTTTTTTCTCATTTTACATACTAATCCCAGTTCCCATTCCCACACTCCCCTCCTCCTGCACCCCCACCTTCCTCCTACCCTCCCATCCCGTCCACTCCTCGGAGAGGGTAAGACTTCCCCTACGGAGTTACCAAAGCCTGGCACACCACTTGAGGCAGGATCAAGGTCCTCCACTATATCTAGGCTGGGCAAGGTTTTCTTCCAAAGAGCATGGGCTCCAAAAAGCCAGCTCAAGCATTAGGGGTAAATTCTGGTTCCACTCCCAGTGGCCCCACAGACTGCGCAAGCCACACAACTGTCACCCACATTCAGAGGGCCTAGCTACAGACTTTTTAAACACCCTTTGAATAGTTGATATGTTGGGCAATAGAGACACCTACTGTTTATTTTGAGGAAGTCAAATTTTAGTCCTTTGAATCTCTGTCTCTCTCTCTCTCTGTCTCTCTCTCTGTCTCTCTCTCTGTGTGTGTGTGTGTGTGTGTGTATGTGTTATGATAGTGGAGAATATACCAAAGTTCGGTAGGAGGAATGAGGATGAAGTAATTTAGAAAGTTCTAGAATGTTACGTTGTCAGAGCCCTAGGGCATTTAGAAACGATGTTTTAAAACTACACCCTGCTACTCATGGGAGCAATTAAAATTGGATAATTAGAATTAAAGACCCCATTCCTTCTCACAGTAGCCACATCTTATGTGCGCGGTGGTCACTTTGGAATGGGGCTTCCACGCTGGACAGCACAGACACAGAACACTTCTATTTCCTCAAAGAGACTTACTGTGTAATACTGTAATACAGTCTTCTAGGTCAGTCTTTTTGTTTGAAAATAAGAAAACAAGGCTCAGAGAAGGGACCCACCAAATCAAAGACTTTGTATTAAATTAAGGGGGATGAAAGAAATATCAGTGTGTAAAATATAAGTTAGAATTGATAAACGCTGAGTGTAGAGTCACACAAAGGCACTGCGGTTTCTGGAAGTGGAAGAAATTACTTCTCGGTCAACACTCAGTGAGGAAAGATGGAAAGGAATGCCGAGCGGGGTGCACGGAGGCATGCAGACATGGGAAAGTGCACAGAAGACCCCCCTGAAGATGAAAGGCACACCCCACATGCTGGGAGTAGGGAAAATGTCTAAGATTCAACATCCAACTTTGCTAGGCAGGAATGCAAGTAACAAAATGCCATTATGAGGTTTCTCTCCCTTATTCTGTACCCTTCAAGAGTGCGACATTATGTGGAAGAAAGTGTAAGGATCAAATCTTGCTTTAGTTAGTATGACGGTTAGATGAGTGGCGGAGGGAAGTCATCTGTGTCCTGGTGTCTTATGTGTCCCCGCAAAGGACAGGAGTGTGCAGTAGACCAACCCGAAACTGCATTGGCCTTCTCGCGGCTGCCCTCAAGAGAAACTGTCCCAACGCAGACACTGGCAAACCTACAATGCCAGATTGCCTGCTTCCTTGCTCTGGCTCTTCTTCGCAAACACAGAAGCGCACTCCTGTAGTGAAATGTGCCTCGGAGAAAGCGAACATGAACCAGGCTGTGATATACCTCTATTCCGTGAAGAAGACCTGGGTGTGAGGTTGATGAAGATCTTTTCCCATTCTGTAGGCTGCTGTTTCGTCTTCTTGACCATGTCCTTTGTTTTACAGAAGCATCTCAGCTTCAGGAGGTCCCATTTGATAATAGTTGCTCTCAGTGTCTGTGCTACTGGAGTTATATTTAGGAAGTGGTCTCTTGTGCCAATGTGTTCAGGGTACTTTACACTTTCTTTTCTTTGAGGTTCAGTGTGGATGGATTTATGTTGAGGTCTTTGATCCATTTGGACTTGAGTTTTGTGCATGGCAATAGATGTGGATCTGTTTGCATTCTTTTAAATGTTGACATCCATTTATGCCAGCACCATTTGTTAAAGATGCTTTCTTTTTACCATTGTATATTTTTTTGCTTCTTTGTCAAAAATCAGATGTTTATAGGTGTGTGGGTTAATATCAGGTCTTTGGTACTATTCCGTTGGTCCACCTGTCTGTTTTTATGCCAACACCAAGCTGTTTTCATTACTATACTTCTATAGTAGAGCTTGAAGTCAGGAATGGTGATGTCTCCAATATTCCTTTATTGTTCAGAGTTGTTTTGCCTATCCTATGTTTTTTTTTTTCCACATGAAATTTTAGTATTGCTCTTTCAAGGTCTATGAAGAATTGTGCTGGGATTTTGATGGGGATTGCACTGAATCTGTAGATTGCTTTTGGTAAGATTGCCATTTTTACTATGCTGATCCTACCTATCCAAAAGCATGGGAAATCTTTCCATTTTCTGATATCTTCTTCAATTTCTTTCTTTCTTTCTTTCTTTCTTTCTTTCTTTCTTTCTTTCTTT
>JABTXL010006268.1:31034416-31069651 GCA_025134845.1 Neodon shergylaensis | reverse complement strand
TTTCTTTCTTTCTTTCTTTCTTTCTTTCTTTCTTTCTTTCTTTCTTTCTTTTTTTTTTTCGAGACAGGGTTTCTCTGTAGCTTTGGAGCCTGTCCTGGAACTAGCTCTGTAGACCAGGCTGGTCTCAAACTCACAGAGATCTGCCTGCCTCTGCCTCCCGAGTGCTGGGATTAAAGGCGCGCGCCACCATCGCCTGGCCAATTTCTTTTTTTTTTTTAAAGGCTTAAAGTTCTTGCTATATGGGTCTTTCACTTCTTTGTTTAGAGTTACCCAAAGATATTTTATTCTGTTTGTGACTATTGTACAGAGTAATGTTTCTCTGATTTCTTTCTCAGCCCCTTTATCATTTGTATATAGGAGGGCTACTGATTTTTTTTTTAGTTAATCTTGCATTCTGCCACATTACTGAAGGTATTTATCAACTGTAGGAGTCTCATGGTAGAATTTTTGGGGTCACTTAGGTATATTATCATATCATCAGCCAATAAAGTTTGACTTCTTCCTTTGTAAATTGTATCCCCTTGATCTCCTTTTGTCTTATTGCTCAAGCTAGAACTTTGAGTACTATATTAAATTGATATGGAGAGAGTGGGTGTATATTGCTTTCTATTATGTTTAGGTGGGTTTTTTTTGTATCCGTGTTCTTTCCAATACCTTTATCATGAAGGGTTGTTGAATTTTGTTGAAGACTTTTTCCACATCTAATGAGATGATCTTGTGTTTTTTTTTTCCTTCAGTTTGTTTATATGGTGGATTACATTGATGAATTTTTGTATGTTGAACCATCCCTGAATCTCTGGGATGAAGCCTACTTGATCATGGTGGATGATGTTTCTGATGTGTTCTTGGATTTGGTTTGCCAGTATTTTATTGAGTATTATTGTGTCAATGTTCATGAGTGAGATTGGTCTGTAATTCTATTTCTTAGTTGCATCTTTGTGTGGTTTGGGTAACAAGGTAACTGTAGCCTTGCAAAAAAGAGTTTGGCAGTGTTCCTTCTGCTTCTATTGTGTGGAACAATTTGAGAAGTGTTGGTATTAACTCTTTTTTGAAATTCTAGTATAATTCTATGCTGAAACCATCTGGCCCTGGGATTTTTTTTGGTTGGGAGGTTTTTGATGACTGTTCTATTTCCTTATGGGTTATAGGTCTATTTAATTTGTTTTTCTGGTCTTGATTTAATTTTGGTATGTGGTAGTTACCCAGAAAATTGTTCATTTCCTTTAAATTTTCCAATTCTGTGAAGTACAGATTTTGAAGTATGACTTGATAATTCTCTGGATTTCCTTTATGTCCCCCTTTTCATTTCTGATTTTGTTAATTTGATATTCTCTCTCTGCCTTTTGGTTAGTTTGGATAAAGGTTTGTCAATCTTGTTGATCTTCTGGAAGAACCAACTCTTTGTCTCATTGATTCTTTGTATTGTTTTCTTTGTTTCTATTTTATTGATTTCAGCCCCCAATTTGATTATTTCCTGTAGTCTGTTCCTCCTGGGTGAGTTTGCTTCTTTTTGTTCTAGAGCTTTCAGGTGTTCTGTTAATTTGCTAGTGTGAAATTTTCCCAGCTTCTTTATGTAGGCATTTAGTGCTATGGACTTTCCTCTTAGCACTGCTTTCATTGTGTTCTGGCTGGAACACAGGTGCACCTTGCTGATTCCAATGTGTCCATTTACTTCTTTCATTTTGGGGAAACACAATCCATATAATATGGAGTTTTCTGAGAGTGGTTTATCTTCTCCATCTTCAGTCTTCTCTCACCTACTCTCTGACTCCATTAAAGTTATCATTCTTGTTACTTTTAACGCTTTCTTTTGAGACGTCTTGCTAAGTGATCCACATTAACCTTGATCTTGGGATCCTCCTAGACACCTGAGATTTCAGGATAATAAGGAAGCCACTGATATCTGGCGCTAAAGTAATTTTTTTTTTCGAGACAGGGTTTCTCTGTGGCTTTGGAGCCTGTCCTGGAACTAGCTCTGTAGACCAGGCTGGTCTCGAACTCACAGAGATCCGCCTGCCTCTGCCTCCCGAGTGTGCTAAAGTAATTTTTGAAACAGACGAAGCTATAAAATTGAAATTTCCCACATCTTATAATGATTGAAATATGTAGAATATGGGGTTGAACCTTTGATATATTCAGTAGAAAGCTTAGCAGACAAGAGAAGCCACAGTTCAACAAATACTTAGCATTAAATTAGTAAAAATCAGCATTTTTAAAACAATGAAAAGATTATTTTCTTGTTTTGCTTTTTAAAGTTTTCAATTTTCCTCATTTTCTTGGCATATATTAGTTGCACAAAATAATAGGTTTCTTGTGCTATTTTAAAAATGTACATAATATACATTGATAATTTTAACCCTTCGATTGTTTTTACTTATTTTCCCTCTCATTGGTTCCAACCCTCTTTTCAAACAGTCTCCCTTTTATTTTCATGTCTTTTTTTCTTCTTCAAATTTACCTTTAATATATAAGAGAAATGGACTAGGTTTGCCTTTCTAAGCCAGTTAAGATCAAGCACTGCCATTGTAGGGAATGCATGTCACGTGATATATAACTACTATTAATCTGGCTTCAGAAATCTAACTCCCTCTTCTGGACTCCTTGGGGACCTGCACTTGTGCATGTATTTGCCCACACATAGACATACACATAATTAATTTTTAAGCTCTAAAAATGTGTACAAAAATTACAAACCTTTGTGGACATGGTACAGGCTAAATAGCACTTATGTTAGGACCAGGAGTGTTTAGAATTCGGATGTTTTTCCGGTTTTGAAATATCTATAGTCATAATGACATCTCTGAGGTTTGAACTTAAGTCTAAGTATGACCTTTGTTTGAGTTTCATACACATTATACAGATAGCTTAAACTTAGCTTGTGTAATATGTTTAGTAGTGCTTGCACTGTGGCTGTGAATTAACACAAAAGATCAAGTGTGGATGTTCCCACTTGTATCCAATTGGTGCCTCCCAAGTTTCATATTTTACTGTATTTCAGGTGATCTGTCTCCTCCACTCAGGCCCCTTTTCTTAGCAACCTTTCAGTGTGAATTTAAGATGCTTTAAGTCACTGACACTTCATCATTCAACCATCTCATGATAGCTCCACCAGCTAAGGAGCAAGCTTTTGGTCAGGGGCAGGGCGTACTCCATATCCATATCATAACATCAATTGGTTGCTTAGTCATTCTCTGGCAAACGAAAATCTGCCTCTCCTAACCATACAGGTCTCCCGTTGCTAGCTGGGGGTAAGAGAGGCGCCTTTGAGGACAGACTCCTATATTAGCACACTTTCAAAGTATCTTGTCCTTTCATTTTTGCTAAAGTGTTTTGGAGAAGTTTTGGAGAAAACAAAGCAATCCTGTTGCTATCTTTATTGTTCAAGGGCAGCCACATTTTGTAACCCCTTGGTACACAATCTTCCTGGTGGCTAACCTTCATTTTCAAGTTGACTGGATTGAGAACCACTCAGAAGACAAATCTGGGTTTGTAGGACATTTCTAGAGAGATGTAGCTGAGATAGAAAGACCCACCTTAAACGTGAGCAACACTATTCCACGGGCTGGGATTGAGTGTTAACATTCATCTCTCTATTTCCTGACTGTGAATGCAATGTGACCAGCTGGCTCACACTCCTGTCATTATACTTTTCCCATCATGATTGAGAGAAACACACACACACACACACACACACACACATGCACGCACACACATACACTCACACATGCACGCACACATACATACTTTGCATCTAAAAGTAAAGATAGGAATGTCTTGAAAGCAATAAGAGAGGAAAGCAATTCAAGTGACTGGTGATTTCTCATCAGAAGCCATGGGGCCAGAAGGAAGTGGTACCAGGAAGAAAAGTGTCAGTCAAGATTCATTGATCTAGTAAAAATACCTACCAAAGAAAGTTCATGGCGGTCATGGCCATGAGAAGTATCCTAACAGCACAGGGCACACTAGGAAGTTGTCTAAAGAAAAGAAAGAAGAAGGAAACTTGAAACACTAGGGAGAAAGAAAGAGCATAATAAACAAAACACGTAAAAATGCTTTGCTTCTCTTGAGATTTCCTCCTCCTGAGTCTTCTAAATTATGAGCTTGTGCACTCAAATGTTTTATGACTATTATCATAACTTAGAGGTTTAGCCTGTAGCTCTGGGAAAATGTGCTGGAGTGTTTGTTGTTAGCTCCAGTCTCCTCTCCCAAAAGCATGAGCCTTGATGTAGATCTAATAAAAGTGGGGTTTGTGGTCCTGCCTTCAGGTCAAGTGGCCATCAAATTACCCACAGAAGAAGCACAGCCAGTCCAAGGGAGTCCACAGCAACAATACTGGTTGGCATTAGAGGGCCAAATCCTCCCTCAATTATAGCTCCTGCCTCTGTAACTTGTCAGATGACCATCTTGTTCTGGCAGAAGCCCATCAATTTCAGGCCACATCCTTTGTATGTGGGTCTCCTACTTGTGATAAGATTAAGGGCTGAGCCTTATTTAGAAGCTTTCTTTTGTACTCTCTTTGTTTTCTCGCTTTCTTAGTCCTTTATTATTTTTAGGGCAGTGGTAACACAAATAAACTCCATGGCAAACTGTTTCTGGGACTTTGAGTTGTTGGCTGACCTAGACGGACCACTGATTGGTTGAGAGAAATGCAGTGGGCCTAGCTTTCTTATGTTGGGATTGTGGTAATGCCCTGGGATCCTGGGATTGACAAACAGTCGACTGAAATGGGCTTTGGCTGGATAAAGAAAGTGTTAATTTGAAAAATAAATTATCATGATAAGAACACTACCATGAGATGAGCCACCCACCCTCTTAATAAATGACATGTATAATGCATTATTGCTAGCGGCAGGTCCATGTGAAGCAGGTCTTTAGAGCATACTTGTTGGATGGACAGTTCATGCTAGCTGGTTGGACACTCTACATTACTCCTCCTGCAGCCAACAGTACCCACCTTTCTTCTCTTTAATTCCATGAATTTGATCACTCTAGATACCTACAAAGAGTAATTCTCAACAAACAGCTGTAGAAGGGGACTTAGTTCTCCAACTGCTCAAGAGAAAATGTGGAGGGTTTTCTACCCATGCAGCATAATCCTTTTATTAAGGAAAAATTCAGTGTTGGTCTTTTGTGCAGCCCTTACATGGTCTGCCTTATACCTGCACTGCCCTCCCATCTCTCATTGTTTCTTCCTCTTCAGCTTCTCCCACGTGGACTTGCTTGCCTTTCCTTCTTTCAAAGCTTGTTCTTTTTTTTTAAGACTCTTTTTTTTTGTTTGTTTGTTTATAATGATGCCCCCTGTTAACCATCTGGAAAACAACTCTTCATTTTTGTTTGGGGGGGGGTTTCAAGACTGGGTGTGGTGATCTGAAAGAAAATGGCCTTCCAAGGGAGTGGCACTATTAGGAGGCGTGGCTCTGCTGGAGTAGGTGTGGTCTTCTTGGAGGAAGTGTGTCCCTGTGGAGGTGGGCTGTGAGGGTTGGGAATATGGTAAGATAGCTACAAATTATCATTGAATTGGCAAATACGTGAATGAGATTATTATGCTCAGCATCAGAAGAGTAAAATATTGTCTCCCATGTTATTGTTAACAAAGAGGGATTTAGGGTTACAGCCTTAGATATCTACGGCTGAGAAAATGAAGTGAGCAAACTTTATTCCTTTTGGAGTGTGTATACCTTTTTTATTCCTACTGTGGATAGAGATTAGAGCATCCCCTGAAAACCCATGAGAGCATCAGGAGACAAAATTGGCTTTGCCGGAATCATCTGGAATCAGGAACAGAAACAAAAAAGTCTGTGGCAGCTGGGGCTAGAAGTCCCCAGGGCCCCGCCTGCTTTGTGGCTCTCTTCAGACAGCCCAGAGCCTACTTCCCTGTTACTGGCAGCAATGGAAATGGAGCTGCTCACCTGACAGCCACCCCTTCCTCAGCTTCTCCCTCCTCTGAGTTTGACAGTCTCCCTCCTTCCCCTCGTCAGGTCAGCAGAAAGCATATGGCAGCCTTTGCCTTCTGCCAGGCTACAAGGAACCTTCCCAAATTTTGCTGGGATATGGGGCCACCATCCCTCCTGAGGGGTAGAAAGCAGCCTGTTCCTTCTGGCATTAAAAGGGCATGTGGAGAGAGGGACTTTAGGCCTTCCGTGTCTGGGAAAGCCTAAACACTGTTGGACTCCAAACCATCCTTACACCCATAAGGATGACAGACCTCTTCTCTGTGGTTGTTGAGGGAGACTACAGGGTAAACTTGAGTTTCCACCTCAGCTTGGCCATAATGAGGGTGCGTCACCTCTTTCTTAGCCGAAGCCCTGCTCTTCAGAAGAAGCTGCCTGAAGATTTAAAAGTAGATTTGCTACATAGTGTTTTTGGTTTGCAATAGAAAGATTTTTTCCTAGTTGTCATGGTGGGTCATACCTGTAATTCCAGCACTTGAGAGTGAGGTCAAAACATTGCTGAGAGTTTCATGCCAGCCTGAATTATAGAATGAGACCCCTTTTTGAATAAACAAGCAAACAAATAAATAAGGTTTCCTTTTAAAATCCTTGACAGCCTATTTTTCCCCCAGCAAATGTTTCTAGAATGCCTACCATGTGCCAGACTCAGTGTGTGGCATGGAGGCTAGAACTAAGAACAAGATGGAGAAAGATTGGATCTCTGCCCATGAAGATCTTGCATTTCAGCAGGGAAGACTAGATTTCATAAAAGTAAGTAGTAGCACAGCGGACCAATCAAAGTGCGGTGGGAAAACCACAGCATCCCCAGGCTTCAGTGGTGCTCATCACGTTCACTCTGATGTCTCAGGAAGGCCTGAGACAGGGTGGGTATGAAGAAAAGAGGCTTGCGTACCTTACAAGTGGGTGATGTGTTCACTGACCTAGTTCTGGTGAGGTGGATGGTGACATCAGGGAACAAGGGCAGAGCTCACAGTGGGGTAAGAAGTCACAAAAGAAGTAGCTCACCCTCTACATGGTCCCAGCACCCAGCGCTTTAACTATCACCTTACCGATCCGCTGTTAGGAGTAATCCTTTAGTCATGGTGTCTTGGGAGACTTTCAATCCACGTGAGACTATAGCAGAAGATAAATAGAAAACATTCTCTCCCAACCTGGCGGTGTGTGCACTGAGGGTGTGGAAGCAGATTTATGAGCTTCAAGCCATTTGGGGTTATGTAAGTCAAAAAACAAACAAGCTCTCATAATGAAATAACAACGAGCAGGCTTGGGAGTCATGGTGTTTTAGGTTGCCTTCATGCACTAGGGAGGCAGAGGCAGGTGAATCTCTGAGTTCTAGGCCAGCCTGGTCTACAAAGTGAGTTACACAGAGAAACTCTGCCTTGAAAAACCAGAAAAATAGAAGAAGAAGAAGAAGAAGAAGAAGAAGAAGAAGAAGAAGAAGAAGAAGAAGAAGAAGAAGAAGAAGTAGAAGAAGAGGAAGAAGAAGAAGAAGAAGAAAACCTAAGTGAGTCTCTGTACACAAAATAGTCACAGATGTATGCATGGGCACTGGCCCCTCACTATTTCTGTTCATGCAATTAACTGCATGCCCAAATGACTGAGTTCTTTGCTCAACAAACATTTATTGAGCATCCACTGTGTGCCAGATTCTGTCCCAGACCTTAGGGAAATAAAATGAGGACATAAAGGGTTGAGAATTGTGGCAAAGAGAGTTTATCTCTCACCCATGTGGAAAACTTACCAAATAAATAGAAAAAGAATAGATGCCCTATTTACTGAAGCATTATTTGGAATCGAAGACTCAAAATAAGCCAAATGTCTATCAGTAGAAGACCAATTGAATAAACACCAGTTACATTCACACAGTGAGTCCTATGTGAAGTGAACATCCCAGATATTGCCATGGTTTATCTTTAAAAAAAAAAAAGAGAGGCTGGGGACATGATTCAGCAGGTAAAGTGCTCTCCGCATGTGGAGAGAGGGACTAACAATTTAGGCCCTCTGTGTCTGGGGAAGCCTAAACAAGGGCAAAGCTCACAGTGGTGATCTCCAGAAATCAGAGAAATAAGATTCAGCTCCCATCTCTGCCGTGATCCCTGAAACCTTGACCAAGTCACTTCATTTGCCCAGGCTCCCAGTTCTCCGTCTTTCGTATCTGTGTGAGCTGGACTAGACAAGAAATAAGGTTCATAAAATACTGAAAATACTCTGATCCTGAAGTCAAAATATCTTGATTGTTTTGAGCAACCAGCTCAGCCTGGATGCTGCAGCTGCCTCCTTTCCAGAGGCAAAATCGTCTCCAAGCCGCAGACACAGACAGCTGTCACATGTGAGTGTCAGAGAGCTAATGGCAGAAGCGGGGGCCCCTAAAGGGCGGGCCCCTAAAGGGCGAGTCAGTCACCACACAAGGTTCCTCACCCCATCTCGGTTTCACAGGTTTGGCAGCCCTGGATTTTTCTTGTGTTAGGGGAGCCTTTGGAAAAAGTATCTCAGCAAAGTCATTTTTCTTTTTTAGTACTATTTATTGGTATCTACGGAAACAGGAAACAGACAACAGGTCAAACACATAGACCAAGCCTGAGTGAAATCAGCCTCATATCCAACAGACTGCCCTGTTCATAATTTACTTTTTGTGATGAACATTTGCTGATTGTTTGCTAAAGGGGAGACATCACTATAATGAGTTCTCATGAGAGTCATGGTCAGTCTTGTCTCTATACCATCTAATGCCCCAGCTCGGGATAATTTTGAGGCAAATTCCACCACCTTCATATTGTGTCGTCTGTAAGTACCTCAATATGTGGATGAAACAGCTAAGCACTCTTCTGGAGAGCATAACCACGAGGCCATCATTACAGTTTTTAGAAATTATTATTTTTAAAATGGATCAGTTGTTTTGTTCATTCTTGAGGGTTTTTTTTCTGATGGTTTGTTTGCTTTCAGATGGGGGGGTCTCATATGTAACCCAGGCTAGCCTTAAACTCATGATCCTCCTGTTTCTGCCCCCCTTCCTCCCAAGTACTAGGATTATAGGCACAGCCCACCCTGTCCACCAACACTGATTCTTTAACATCAAACAATATTCTACATGCAATTTCTTCCAATTATCTCATTTCTTTAACAAGAAAGTTATTCAATTCAGAACCCAAATGGCCCCCATATTTGAAACTGATTTATATGTACCTTTGAATGTATAGTCTGGATACTTTTGTATTTTCCCTTCTGATTTAGTTATTGAGGGAATGGGGGCAATCTTCACAGTTTCTCAGAGTGATATTTACTACTGCAAATCCAGAGTACCGTTAACCATACTTCTCTCTGGGTTCTTCCTTCCATGGAGTGATGGTGGGATTAGTGTTTGGAGTGGACACTCGGGTAGGTATGGATGATCTCTCTGTGAGGAGCCCTGGTGAGTGCCTCCTGATTCTTGAGACATGATGACAGGTACTGACTTTGCCTAGACCCTTCTTTCTTTAGGATGCTTCTTGTTGGATTGCATTTTGATTTTTTTCTATGCTTTTGCTGTGGATAATTGGAGAGTTTGGGTTGCATTCACTTTTATGTGGCGGGTAGGATGTTTGTTTTTGAAAGGAAGTATACAGCAAGTTCATGCTGTACTTTCCATTTGACACCAGGCCTGCTGGGTATTTATTTAATTTTACCTATGTATTTATATGCACAACCAGATGCACAATTGCTCATTTGCTTTCTAACACTGTCTACCCAGAATGACCTCATAATGACGATGCTGATGCTACCCCCCAAATTGTGTTTACTAAACACTTTGGAGTGGTTGTTTGTCATTTGAAGGGGTCTGTTGGTTTATGTTTGGCAGAAAGGATGCACAAGACACGGTGAGAAGAGGAGAGGAGGGGAGGGGAGGGAGGGGAAGGGAATGGAGGGGAAGGGAAGGGAAGGGAAGAGAAGAGAAGACGAGGGGAGAGGAGAGGAGGGGAAGGGAGAGGAGGGGAGGGGAGGGAAAAGGAAATGAGTTTCCCACAGTCCTTTTAGAAAATATGTTGCTATAACCACCACTTAAACACTCCCACCATCTTCCACAGCCTCTGACATGTGGGTCTTCATGGCCATGAAGTCTAAAGTATAGCACCAAAATTTGTTTTCATGCCCATGTTTATTTTTTGCAAATATGCCTGCATATAGGGCAGGGATTCTCTTTTCTTCTTGGCTCCTCCAGCAACCAGCGCAGAAGGTGGTTTTCTGACCAGAAACAGACCTTTGTGTAAAGCATGTCTGAGTCAGTGAATGAAGAATCTCTCCCTAAATGCTATGTAATGAAGATCCTAGAACTGGCACGAATTGGCCATTAACATGGTCACCCTCTGTGTGTCATCTTACCCCGCGTGGGACAGCTTTGGTTTCTATGACATTGCAAGCATTCAGGATGTTGCTGCACCCAGCTATCTTCCAATGGAACTACTATTATATTTTGATGGAAAAAACTGCCATATCATTTCAAATGATGGTGAAATAATAGAACAGATAATAATCTCAAATGCCAGACAGCATTATTCACACGGAACTTTACAAAAAGCAGTTCTACAGGAACCATTTGCAAAATACAGAAGAAAAGAGAGATATACTGTTTCAGACCCCGACTACCATGTATTATTTTTTAAAACGAGTCATTTAATTTTGTTTCAGTACATAGGTTGTGTTGCTCGCGCAGAAACCCATTCACTGTGTGCATGCAGTGCCTGAAGAGGCCTGGAGAGGGCAGATCACTGAAACTGGAGTAACAGATGGTTCTGGGTGTTGGGAATTGAACTCAGGTCCTCTGGAGGAGCAGCCAGTGCTCTTAAGTGTTAAACTATCTCTCTAGATCCATATATGTATTATTTATATAAAAACAAAAATATTTACCACACAGCAGGACATGCAAAGATCTGTCAGTCAGGAGGGAACAGTTTTTCAATTATATGAAATTAAATATCATTTTTGGAGTCAGTTCTTGTTTAAATAAGGGAAGGTGGAAATCTGAAAGTTATTTGGGATTTGGGAGGGTCTGAACAATAGGCCATGGATCTATATTTCTAGAATTTTCTGTTTTAACAGTTTTAGATCATGGCTGACCATGACAAAATGAAGCTATGGAAACAGAACCAGAACTAACAAGGAACTAAGCACAGCTACAGAGCGACAGTGGGTTAAGTATTTTATTTGAAAGACGCCCGTAGGCATGGAGGGTCACCGGTTATCAGGCTCCTTTCTGCTTTGATATCACTTGCGTTTGGCTTTAAGTTTGCCTGTGGTTCATCTTTATTGCTGGAGGTCTGACCATTGCTCTTGTGATCCAAAGACTCGAGAAAGCAAAAAAGAACTTGCTTCCTGCTGAGTCATCTCCCTTTAAATCTCCTTCCTATATGCTTCCAGCTGTTCGCTTCTTAATGACCACTGCAAGTAGCTAGAGAGCCTAGAAACGCCATCTTTTGGCCATGAATATTTGTGGCTTCAAATTTAATTAGATTTTGCCGTTGTTAACAGGATAGAAGAGATGTCTGCTGAAAAAATAAACCAGTAGTATGTTTGGCTGGGTGAGTCAGACAAAGTGAAGCAGAACACTGCAGTGTCTCCTGAGCCCAGGGCATGGATGGACCAAGCCGCTGCACGCCATCCTGAAGCCAAAGCAGGTATGTGGGAGTCAGAGGACAAGCAGGCTGCCGGGCTGTTGAAAACCTCTTGGGGTTGTTCATCTTGGTGAACTGACCAAAGTTCAAGGCCTAGCCTTTGTTATGGCAGGAAATGAGGTTCAACAATTTGTCTCTCAAAATGAAACTCAAGGGTTAGTGAGATGGTTTGCTGACAAGTCTGATGACTCAAGCTTGATTCCTGAGGACCTACATGGTGGTCCCTACTTCCCCAAACTGTCTTCTGACTCTACATAGGCACTGTAGCACGTATGCCCTTCTCCACAAATAGATAAATGTTTAAAAAAGAAACACGAGTAATCCCCAACACAGGAGTGAAGTCATGAAGGTAGATGAAGTCATGAATGTAGAAGAGCAAAATGTTGATTTGCAATGAGAAACAACTGGCAAAGGCATGAAAACGGTCACCAAAATTGCCTCAGGAACACTACATCAGATAAAACCAAAGATGAATCGGGAGATGTTCTCACCTGTTTCCTGGGTAAGACCTGTGGTTCTCAGCCTGTGCTAGCCTCCCTCCCCCTTTTTTGTG
Source organism: Neodon shergylaensis (assembly GCA_025134845.1). Lineage (NCBI taxonomy): Eukaryota > Metazoa > Chordata > Mammalia > Rodentia > Cricetidae > Neodon > Neodon shergylaensis. The sequence continues at coordinate 31,057,502 of JABTXL010006268.1, read as the reverse complement.
TTCCTCCATCCAAATGAGAGTAGAGGACCTTTGAGCACTTTATAGAAGGTTCCAGAATCCCACGCCTCTTCAGAATGCTGCATCTAATTCAGGTTGAAGGGAGTGGAAGTTTTAACTTCCAGAAAGCAATTTTATTCTCATACTCCAAGTTCTAAGGACAAGCCACAGTATGAACCCCATACACAGACTCTAACAGGCTGCTGCACAGATGTGTATGGTTAACACCAGAAAATGAACGTGATCCTTCCTCCCCGGGGGACATTATGAGTGATGAGCAGGGATTGCCAATTCAGAGTTAACAGATTTCACAATCAGGCAAACTGGGTCTCAGACTTGAGAGCCAGTCCTTTTTACTAATCAGTGTCCCATTTCAGACAAGAAAGGCATCTGGGACTCCCCTGCTGCTATAAACCCATAAGCAGGAACAACTTTGGACCTGTTAGCCACTCCTTCCCTATAGGGGTCATAATCAGTCACCCTGCCCAAAACCCAAAGACCCTTTTCCTCTTAAAAAGAACCACATACTTTGTTTGGGTGAGCTGATATTCATATTAATATCAATATCAATAGTCGTGAGCTATTGCTTCCAGCTTCTCCCTGTTCTCTGGGATAGGAGGAATGGCAGAGAACCTGAGTTCTGTTCCCAGAACTCATGTTGGGTAACTCTGGCTCTGGGGGGACCTGACACCAAGCACCTGCAGTCCCGTGCACATGTCCCACCCTGATAATTGAAATCTTTTTTTAAAAAATTAAAGAATAAACTTATGTTTGCTGTGTACTGGGCTCTTCAGAGTTCTAAGGGAGAGGGGGAAAAAGGAAAAAAAGAACACAGTTTCCGTCAGAAATTGGTAACAGATGACTCAGCAGAAAACCCCCAAAGAAAGCAGCAAACGAATGGGTTTTGTCAACAGGAAGCCAAGGTGCTAAAGCTTAAACCCAGGTGCTCTTGGTGCTTGCACGACTTGCTGGCACCTCCTGAGCTGCATCTTAGGGTTCTCGAAATTCTGTACCTTGGGAGACAAGATGATGCTTTGTCCTGAGACAGGTTGATCGCAGCGCCCTTGTTCCCTCCTCACACGTGTATCTGCTGCAGGCAGATTGGACCACTTTAAAGAGCCGCGTTAGGGTGGATAACTGTGAATGAAAAGAAGCTGTGTTTGACTGAACAAAAGCTCCCGGAAGGAGCCTGTGTCCGCAGAAGCTGATGGGCCGGTTGGGGTTTCAGTACTGTGGAGAGATTGGAATTTTGTAAGTTCAGAGGCTTATCTTGAGCCCTCTGAAGCAGCCATGCCCTGCCCCACTCTGTATCTGAACTAACACTTCATGATAATAAATAAAACCTTTAAGAATCGATTAACTTAGCAGAACACTAGCTTCCACCAATCCAAGAGCTGAGAACATCGTGAGATAGCATCTTTGGCACATAAAATAGCTCTGCCACCTCCCACCCAATCTCGTTATACCCACCGCTCAGGTGTACCCACCAACATATTTAAAATTTGCCTTGATTTATGACTTCCTTTATTCTGTAAAACTATAAATACTTCATGAAACTGCATCCATGTTGGAACACAGAATTTGGGGTGTCCTACATCTGTGTTCACAGGCCATGGTCACTCATAATGGCTCCAGAATGAACTGTCTCTTGTTCCCTTTAAGATGAGACTTGTGGTTTTTATGTAAATAAATCTTAAATGATAAAATTTGCTTTTCCAGTTCTAGGAAATCCAAGAATAATTTGTTTTCTGGGGAAGACCCTCTCCCTGGCTTCTATACGGTTCACTGTGACTCCATATAGAGAGGGAAAATGAACTTTCTGGTGTCCTAACAAGAGCATTTGTCTCTCATTAGGCTCCTACCCTATGATCTTATTTAACCCAGTTACCTCCTTAGAGGCTCTTCTCCAAATACAGCGACAGACAGGACAGCTGTCCATGGATTTGAATTTGGAGAGGGGAGTAATTCGATTCATGGCAGTATTATTTCCCCAAACCAGAACTGGATCAGAGGGAGAGCTTTGGGAAGCAGAAGGGGGTCTTGAATGAAATGTGTATCATTAACATGAGCACAGTCATGTCAAGCAACAATGAATCTGACCAGTGAGAATTTGGCAAGGCCTTCCTCCAGAGTGAGGCTCAGGGGATGCTAAAGCCTTCCATTGGTCCAGAGACCTCCCACTGAGCCCAGCTAACCCCTCCTCCTGTGCTGTATGTAATAAACATGCTGAGGGTCTCAGTTCTTGCATATTTGGTGTGATCTTATCACAGTGTGTATAGCTTACCTGACTCAGCTTTGGTGTGCATGTGTCTACCCTTCATTCCCTCACCATCCCAGTCAGGTTTCCAGGACCATGCTGTGAAAGTCTCAGCAGAGAGCAGTTCGGGTTGACCAAGGATGTCTCCTTTTACTAGATAGCTCTTAAAGCGGTAAAGCTTTCCATGTCATTTCAGAAAAACTGAGACTGTGAACATGGAGTAGGAAGGAAGGACTGGTTCTGCTCCCTGCTCCTAGGTTGGATTCATAACTTATCTGAATCAGTATTGGTTTATTTCACACATCGTGTTTGGACTTACTCAGTGTTAGTGTTGGCCACATTGCTGAGGCTGGGTGGACAAAATTAAGGCCATCTTATACACCTGTGATAAAGTCACCTGGCCCCAGAAAGAAAGTGAGAGGACTTCAAATGATTATGGCAATCCACTCTCCCCTGAAATCCTTGAGCACTTTTAAAATCTGAGTATTTGCCCTGAATTAGCTCTCAGCTTCCTTTTGAGACTATAGATAAAATCTTGTAAGTGTTCAAAGACACACCCACCAAATTAGAACACTACATATTGTTTTAGACTATGTTGGGGAAAACTGGTGTGTTCAGCAAAATACTCCTTCCCATAAGGGATGAAGGATGCCTTTGACAGTGGGCAACCAATGGGCACCAATGTCAGCTGCTTGCCACAATGCTCTGTTGGTCCCTTTCCAGGGTTGACAGCTCTGCCATGGCTGTTGAAAGAAGCCTGTCTTTCCCAGACTGATCTGGTTTAACACATTGTTAGCAGATGCTAGCGGCAGGGAGCCTGAAATAAAACACAACTTGCAGTTTTTAGGGCCAGTTTCCCGGGATTCTCATCAAGTGGCTAAGGGAAAATCACTATCTTCTTGGTTATAGATTTATGATGATACGGTTTCAAGTTTTAGAGAAAATGGATACAGAACTATTATTATTTTAATGGTGAGATCAGAGAATCTACAATGTTTCCTTTATTATATGACATAGTCTGGTGCGCAACAATCAGCATTTTTCATACCCAATAGTCAATGCTTTCAGTAATGATATGAATTGGAATATCCAAAGACACTCGCTTTTGTGTTTCATCATTAAAGCAGTTGCAGATTTTAATTCACTTTTTTATTTTCTTGGGTCTTAAGTCTGTGTGTGTGTGTTGTATGCATGTGTGTGTACAGGTATGGATATACACAGGATCACAGAAGTCAGGGGAGGACTTCACTGTCCTTCCTTATCACCCTCTACTCTACCACCCCCTGAGTTAGAATATGGAACTCACTATATTTTGTTTGTTTGTTCTGGGCTAGGCTGCGGGCTAGTAATTCCCAGTGATCCTTGTGTCTCTGCCCCATAGGTGCTGGGATTGCAGACCCACAGGATATGGCCAGTTTTTTAAGTGTGTACCAGGGAACTTGGGTCCTCAATATGCCTAGCAAGTGCTCCTACCCACTGAGCCAACTCCCAGCCCCTAAAGTCCTCCATAGTACATAGCTAATGATTTCCAAGAACTATGATTAAAAAAAAACATAGAAATGATGTGGAATGTCCTTCTGTACATGTGTCGCTTTTATTGGTTGATGAATAAAGCTGTTTCAGCCAATGACTTAACAGAGTAAAGTCAGGCAGGAAATTCAAACAGAGATATATATATAGAGAGAGAAAGAATAGGTGGAGTCATAGAGATGCCATGTAGTTGCCAAAGGAGAAGGATGCTGGAAAACCTTACCACAGCCCTGTGGCGATACACAGACTAATAGAAATGGGTTAATTTAAGATATAGGAGTTAACTTGGTCTAAGTGTTTGGCCAAGCAGTGTCAAAATTAATATAGTTTCTGTGTGATTATCAGGTTCTGGGCAGCAGGGAAATGAATGAGTAGTCTTCATGTACATAGAAAAAAACATTCATTTCTTAATGCCTGTGAGAGAGCTTGATGGTGCAGCCTCCTAGAAACAAGCATTCCTAAATGAGGTTAAAAGTGGCCCTTACTCTTGAGCAAGAAGAAACTCCTTATTCCCCACGAGAGTCTTTCTTCAAATTAGAAATGACACAGGTCTCATCAGTGACTGTTGACAATCCAGCACAGCAAAGGTCCTCCAGGGAATTGAATTTTGGTTGTTGTTCTGCTGGAAGTTCTACCCCAATCCCCTCCCCCATCTCTCTCCAAACCCGCCACATCTCAGAAAGCCCAAATGGCAACTTCTCCCCCAGAGATACTTAAGACCACTCTCACAGGATATTTAAACTGCCCCCAGAAAACGGATGCATGGTTTTTCGGTCTCTCTTTTCTGTCTTCTCTCTTGGGTGTGTGTGTGGGAGGGGACTGGAGTGTTTGCATCCACTAAAGCTAGGCTTTTTCTAGTTTGGTTTGGTCTGATTTGCGTTGTTGCATTGGCGGAGAGGCTTAGCAGGGTACAGAAACTTTTCATTTGTAAAGCACTGGTTTACAATGCAGAATATGTCTTTAAGATATTATGCAGGTTACATATTGCCAATTCCTTCTAGATTTTCCAATTTATTAGCATCAGAACATTAATAGAATATTTTTTATTTTTTAGACATGGTCTTTCTTTGAGGTCTACGCTGGCCTCAAACCCTTGCTCCTTTTGCTGAAGCCACCCTGTGCTGAGATTATGGGCATGTGCCACTGTGTCTGGCTAACTGAATGACTTTTAAATACTTCTGAATTTCAGGCCCATTTTAAAGTCTATTCAACCAGAATTTGGGGGCAAAGGGTCAATATAGTCTGTATTACTGTATGGTCCAAGGAAATGCAGAAAGAAGACCTCAGACTCAAATAGTATGTAAGAGCAAAGAGGGTTTATTAATATTCCAGCATGCATGAGGGGTCTTTCATCTGTACAAAATGGTGACGACCCTGAGAGGAACGTGCAGGCTCTTTTTAAGCACAGCTAAGGGGAGTTTTAGGGACAGTGAGGTCATCTCATGCATAATTGGTTAGGCAAGCAGCAGTTACACTAGTATACTTTTAATTGGATGAGGGTTAGTCTTATCATTTTTGGACATACTTGTACAAACTTGGGCAAGTCTGGACGTGACTCAGAAGGGGGCTGATGGATTTGTCCTTGAGACATTGTGAGGCTATTCTATTCTCCCTTGTCCCTGAATGTAAGGGGATTGTGGATAAATAGCCCTTTGTTAGATGAGACACCTGTTTTGCCCTTCTCAAAAAACTGAAATCTAAATTCAGTTGTGAGAGTGGGAGAGTTGAACCCCTTTACTGCAAATAATCTCATGGTTTTAGACACTGATTACCTCATTTTATATTCATTTTTATAGCATCTAAAAATCAATCACACAAATTTGTGGATCTCATGTGAGACCTCAGTGATGTATAGATTGTCACAGTATCCTCAAAAGGATCATGGAAGGCAGTTCTCTCTAGTCTTAGTTTTGTATAAGTCACTTAATTTTGTTTCCTTGACCATAATTCATATAACTTATTACTTGTTCTTTCTGCATGGGCCAACTCACAAGGCCATATGTGAATCTTCCTAGCAAGTGTTCAGGCAGAAGCTTACTTCAGAAGAGTGGCTCATGGGTGCTTCTTTTTGAGATAGGGATTTGACCTTAGGAGTGACTGCCTTCATGATATTTGGTCTAGGGTAGGTTCACTGCCTAAACAACAGAATGCTTTTCTCATCAATTAATGGCTCGATGGCTCAAAGTATTGGAGCAAGTAATTGTTCTAGTTGTCGTTGTATCATGTTAGAGCAGTCTTTTGTCTTCTTCCCCCTGTTGTATTGGGGTATGGAAAATTAAGCGCAGGCAAATTTCAGTATTCACTGGAACTCCCTCCCGGCACAATCATATGTTTTCTGTGGCATCTTCATTCTCTTTACTTGTTTTTCTAATCCCCATGCCCCTACCCTAATGAGTGATATTTTTGTCAAAGTTGGTCTCTGACATTCCTCCCTCTCCTCTCCTCTCCTCTCCTCTCCTCTCCTCTCCTCTCCTCTCCTCTGTCTTGCTCTTATTTCCCCTTTATACCCTAATCTTTGTCCAGTAAATTTTAATACTGTGCTTTGTTCTATCACAGAGATTTTATACATTTAACTAAACTCTTTCTGGAATAGAGCGTGGCATAAGTCAACGTTACTACCCAAATACTTGTGTGTGCCATGATGATAGTTTTGCACTGAGTTTGTATTTCTGTTTATTATTTTCACAATAGTGGTTGGTTGGAAGCATCACCCCAGACTCTGGCATTCATGTATCCAATAGTCTGAAACATTTGGGTGGAAAGTTCCATTCCAAGCCCCTCCCCTGGGCGTTTCCTCAGTCCAGACTCCACCTCCAAGAAAGCCCTACAAACAGTGACCCCTCCTCAGAGATACTCAAGACCACTCCCACAGGGTATTTAAACAGCAACCCAGAGATCAAACACGTGGTTTCCCAGTCTTCCTTCCCCATCTCCTCTCTGAGGTCCTGGAAGGCCACCCAGGAGCGCTGGCATCCATTATACCTGGCCTTTTTCTCATTCGGTTTGATTTGGTCTGATTTGGATTATTGCGTTGGTGTAGAGGTTTATTGGGGTGCAAAAACTTTTCAAATAGTCCTAAAGTTCATCAAAACTTAGAACAAAATGGTAGTCAGTAGGGGATGAGGGGTGAGTAAAATGGGAGATTGTTCTTCATTGAGTATAAAATTTTAATTTCCAGGATGAATAAATTCTGAAGATCTGTTGTATCTGAGTATCTATAGTTGTTAATACTGTATCATATAATTAAACATTCTTTTTAAAAAGCATTTAACACATTAAAAGCGCATTAAAATTTTTATGATAATTAAAAACACCCGAATAGCATGGGACAATTTGGCAGAAATCCCAACACAAGCGTAATTGGAGGAGGTACCATTATTGCATTCTGTAGATGCCCTTTTGAGGCGCGTGGATGGAAGCAGGATGGATATTATTCATAAAGACAAAGACAGACTTTCCATTTTATTTAGAATGAAACCAGTGTGGTAGAAAAAAATCACTAACACACATGAAAAAGAGTGTGGTTCCTTAACAAAATGAGTTTGCTGGTTTTGTTTTTAATTTTCTCTCAAATTCAGGCATTTATTTATTTACTGCTGCCTAGACAGCAGTAAACAAAATGAGTCCTTAAGACACAGAAATATGCCCCAGCTGTAGCACAGGCTCCCTGCAGTCAGCTGCATCTGCAGATGAAATTGATCTGTGAGCACATTTCACAAGAAGCAAGTGACTGGCAGATTTAAAAAATCCTTTACCATCTCAGTTCGCACTGGATGGGGCAAGCTGGCTTTTGATCCAACTCTGGTATTTCTTAGTCAATAGGGTGTAGATTCCAGGTTTGTTGGCAACGCCACATTTATAGCCCCCAGAGACGATGGCATGGAAGACACCTTTGCAGACCAGGGGGCCACCCGAATCTCCCTGGAAAAGGAAAATTGACAGATATTTAGTGAGAAGCTGGTGAGGTTTCCTAAAGTCACTGTTTTCTTTAGTGTTATTAACAGTCTTTGGTTTCTCTGTGACTCAGAGCCCCCAACACAGCCTCTTATTCAGAATAGGTTTTCTGTGTCTGTTTGTCTGTCTGTCTATCCCTGCTTCTTCCTGTGTTTGCATCTCTGTCTATAACCATGAATTGGTCTCTCTGCCCATTTTATGTCTCTGTTCTCTCTGCCCTACATCTATGCACACAGTTCCCTTTGGTAATCAGTGGCTTCTGGACTTTGCTAGTTAAAGAGCAGAGAGTTTGAAATTTTCCACTGAAATAAAATAAAGCTCAAAATTAAAATAAAGCTCAAAATTGTGATTGTCAGTTTGACACCAGTGGGCTTAGAACCAAATTGTTGTTGAGACCAGAAGGAAAGTGAAACCGAGCACTGTAAATGGCGTGATGGAAGGAACTGTGTTGGGCTTCCCTTATCTTTTCCTAGTTTTTGTTTTGTTTTTAATTTGTCACTTGCACACATTTGAAGATGGCTCTGTGTATGTAACCCCCTGCCAACTGGGGTGATTTCAGAGGACCCACCATAACAAAGCACACAACTAAATTCTGTCATAAGAGAAGCGGTTATAAAGGAGGTGGGATGGCCTTCTGGTCAAAGAGTTGGCCTTCAAATATGAGGACCAGTGTCTGCTGCTGGTCACATGGCAAAGTGCAGGGCATTGTCAGGGCTAGTTAGAGTTGCTGACCTGGTTAGGGAGGTGGTGGTCTCAGGGAGTCTTCAAGCCAACCCAGCAAGGCTTACTCTAGTAAGATGCAAGTATTAAACTCTTATTTTTAAAAACGAGTAATCTGGGACCAGCAAGATATAGCTCAGTTATAGCTTGCTTGTCACCAAGTCTGATGGCCTGAGTTCCGCCCCAGGACCCACATGGTGGAAGGAGGAACTTCCCACAAATTGTCCTCTGGCCTCCACATGTATGGTATGGACTGCATTTATGAGCCCACACATATAATACGTAAATAAATAAATACAACGTAAGAATGACTTTAAATTAGTAAGCCATCTACGCTGCTTATTACTCCTCTAAAATGTGTACCCAGTGTTTTCTCACCATCTCTGCACACAAAAATTCTGAAAGAGAATAACAGTTGCTTTTCGTTAACCAGTCTGTGGTCTGAGGACTTGTGTCCCCTCAGTCATGGGAGCAATCCAGTCTCCCAAGGGTTAGCAGCTGAGGTAGGGAATTGGGAGGTCATGTAGCAGGATTTCTCCCGAATGGGGTTAGAGCACTGATCAAAATCCCAGACTCCCTACCTCAGTCAGGTTAGGATGAAAAACAGACAATCTATGAAGCAGAATGTTCCCCTCATGAGACCCCAGATCCACTACTGTCTTGCTCTGGACTTTCCAACTCCCAGAACAGTGAAAAATACATTTCTGTGGGCATTTTATCTTAGAAGTCCACGTTATTTAAGAAATGCAAGCTGTACTTTTGAGCTTCCGGCATATGCATCTTTTCAATCTTCTCTAAGGATCACTTTAAAAAATGGTCCTTTCGGGGGGGGGGGAGTTATTTTCTACTTATGTCCTCAGGGCTGGCAGACTTTCTAAGGATGGTAACGTCCTTCAGTGGACACCTGTAAAAATACAGCCAGGTGTCTGACGGGACGAGCAAGTATTTAATGAGAGCAGCTTAATTGCTGGAGGAGTTCACACTGGTAGGTACGTAAGAGTAGGGGTACAGTAAAAGTACAAGAGTGGACAGTAAATTTTCAGAACTGTGGCTCCTGTTCTCCACGCCTCCCCTCAGAGTCAGAAAATGCAAAAGTGACTGCGGTTCATTGGTCTCCACTCCAATGAGGATGCTTGAAGTTGGTTGTTTTTAAATCTTTACTCTTTGAGGACCTTGCCACCCAGCTCCCAAATAAGCACACACTGAGTCTTATTCTTACTTATGAATGTCCTGCCTTAGCTGGGCTGTTTCTAGCTAGCTTTTCTTAAATTATTCCATCTACCTTTTGCTTCTGGGCTTTTATCTTTCTCTATTTCTGTATACCTTTTTTTTTCACTTCTTTCTCCGTGGCTTGCAGTGTAGCTGGGTGGCTGTCTCCTGGAGTCCTCCTCTCCCTCTTTTTCTCCTTCCTCGATCCCTCTTCCCAGATTTCTCCTCTTATTTATTCTCTCTGTCTACCAGTCCCGTCTATCCTTTCTCCTGCCTCACTACTGGCTGTTCAGCTCCTTATTAGACCAATCAGGTGTTTTAGACAGGTCCAGTAACACAGCTTCACAGAGTTAAACAAATGCAACATAAAAGAATGCAGCAAATGTTCCACAGCATAAACAAACGTAACATACCTTAAGATAACACCCCACAACAGATGCTTACCTGGCAGGAATCCTTTTGGCCTTTGGCATTTCCTGCACATATCATGTCCCTGGTTATAACAGGTTTGCGGTTGTAATAGCTTTGGCTGTTGCAGTGTTTTCTGCTTATGATGGTAACAGTGACTTCTTGAAGGGTATCAGAGTTTTTTAACAGATCTGGGTTGGTGGCTCCCCAGCCAGTAACCTGGCATTTGGTTCCATCTCTAATATAGTTTTGGATCTCAGTTGAAGCAGTTGGACATGCTTGTTGAGTTCTGCAGCCGCGTGAAGCTGAAAGATAGAAAACTGGGTAAATTATTCTTCCCCAGGGGATTCTGCAATTAGATCCCATTTGACCATGCGTTGGGTGTGTGGTCCCTCTGCCTCAGGAAGGCATCTCTTGCCCTCGGATCTACTTTGGTGATGATCTGCAGCTGCATTTTTGGCTGTTTATTTTCTCTGAATGTGATTTCCATTCTCCATGGAGCTCACTGATGTTTGGGGATGGAAGCGTATACAGAGTAGGAGTTCCGCCCAGTCTTGAGCAAACTGGCCTTTGCCCTGCCTTGGAGAGTTTTCTGTGGAATGGCATGTATAGGTCATGACTTTGTGGGCTGGGCTGCTTCCTGCTGGATAGGGCCCCTGAGTATGGTCTAGACCACATTTGGGCTGGACAAAGTATGGTCTAGACTAACTTTTAACTCATTTCTGATTCCCTGAAGTCCCTTAATTGGCTCTGTTACATAAACAACTGTTGTAGTTTTCAGTCGCTAATGTGAAAAGCATTTGGGGGAAAAGCATTTCCTGGGGATCCTTGGGGCTGCTGACATGTTGCTCTTCTGCATGGGGAGCAGTACCATTGGTTTCCCTGGTATAAACATGTCTCTAATACATTTGTGGTTTTTGTTTTCCTTTCACGGGAGTATATGGGGGTAACATGAGCCTTCATAGAACATTTCAGTTACCTCAAACACAGGGAGGTGCTGCCAAAATGCTTTCATGTAGTTGATTAACGGGGTGATCTTGTATGAGAATATTGAAGAGAATGAGGGAGGCAAATCTACCTACCTTTATTAGCATGATGTCATGTGATGTGAAACCTGACGGGGATCTTGAGAATGGGATGAGTTTTTTAATCTCCAATGTTTGTTTCGTGGGCTCATTCTTTGAAAGAGAATGTGCTCCCAAGACCACTGTGGGAGAGTGGCCTCTAGGAAACCTAAAAGGGCAAAGAAATTGGAGGTAACACAATGATGTGTAAACCCAACAGTCATAGCGTGAGATGGTGGAGGTCACACGCATGAAAGACCAAGGACAGAGTCCAAGGAGACCTGCTCAGGGCCAGGTGAAGCGACGGAGGCCCCAGCGGATCTCATCACACATCTCTGGCTTCTCTGTCAGTGTGCTCCATTCCTAGAGCTGCTGCAGCTTTCCAACACTGTGTTTAGATAAATAAGGTGAGGCCTCGGGTGCCTGCTGGCTCATCTGTTCATGAGATTCATTCTAGGAAGCCTGGGCCTATTACAGATCAAGCAAATACATGTGAGTACATTCATAGCCAGTGATGAAAATAGAAATGATTTTGTTTGGGGCGTTTTGGCTGCATGTTGCAACCATTTGTGTATTATAGATATTTCCTGTTGTAGTGCATTTATGAAAGCCATTTCAAATAATTTTTTTAGAACAAGGATGTGCTAAAAATGCCCTAGAGGTGTAGCTCGGTGGTAGAGCCCTTACCCACCTTGCACAAGGTCCTGTATTCAAGCTTTTGTGCACACACACACAGACATACATGCATGCACGCGTGCATACACACACATTAAAAAAAAACCCAATCAACCAAACAAACAAAAACAAGGAAAAAAGAACAAAGAAAAAAAAAAAAGAAAAGAAAGAAATATATGTCAGTGCAATTTCCATCATGCAGTGGGGGCAGAGGCAGAATTATTACACATTTCTATATAATCCAACTGGGTTACATAGAAAAGCCTTGTCTTAAAAACCAAACAAAAATTTGTATTTATTTGTGATAAAACTCCATTTTTTTTTCAACTTGGAAAAGGAATCAAGGCAGGATACAGCAGAAACACATACACATATACACACAGATTTGTGTTCTTAAAAATCAAGAAGGGCACAGGAATCTAAAGGGCATGAAAGGAGTGGCTGTGTAGGTCCTGAGAATGCGCATGGCAGTGGGGAGGGTTCGCGGGTAGCAGACCTAAGTTCAGAGAATGCGCACGGGACTGCAGTAGGGGAGGGTTCCCATGTGGCAGACCTATGGCTCCCTGGAATTTCTACTTCTAATTTTTTAACAAAAGAGCTTATTTTGGGAATTCCAGCTCTATTTGCTGAAAAGTTTGCCTATTGCGAAATCAGAATGGGGATGGAATTTCTCAGAGGACATGGATTAGATTTCCTTGGATGGATTCAAACTCAAATCCAACTTGCCCACTAAACCCAAAGCTCTGGAGGGAGAGGAAGATACAAAATCCCCAGGACCTCCGCTGGGACAGGAGAATGGGTGTGTCTGTAAACAGCACTCCCAAGGACAGCTGTGAGGTACCAACACCTCTGGGGAAGGCAGATGCTGGTGAAGGAGACAGCTGAGATTTCCAGCGCTCGCTCGTTCATCTTTCACCCAGTTCCTCCACTAGCTGCTGACTTTGAAATGTTAGAGCTATTTTTGTCTCCACTGCGACAGGCTAATAAGCCCCATGCAGATCAATATGCTGTCTGGATTTTCAGCTGTGATCCGTCCCATCATGGTCAAGTCTTCTGCCCATGGAGTAAATGAAATAACCTGAGTTCTAGGATTCTACCTCTTTAAAACCTTTTTCTTAAAAAAAAAAATCACACACACACACAATGTGTGTATGTACTATGGTGTGCGCATAGAGGTCTTTCAGGACTTAGCTCTCTCCTTCCGCCATGTGGGTCCCAGGGATTCTTCAGGTGGCTAGGCTTAATAAGGGTCTTTTACTTATTGAGCCATCTCTCTGGATTCCATGTCTTTATCTGTGTCTAGATGTGAATTCACACAAGAGAAACCTAGTACCAGGGTCCTGCTTTTGCACATCACAGGGGTTTTCCAAGAGTGGCCTTTAGCACCTGGAGGTACTTGTATGCAGTTTCCTGAGTCCCACCCTGGCTGCCCTGTCATAGAACCGCAGAGTAGAACCCTGGTATTACTTGTCATGCATTTCTTCTCTTTCACAGTCTGCCGAAGATGGCTGCCAAGACGGCCTCAGTGGAGCCCCACAGTGCCCTCCTCAGTTTTAAAGCCACTGGGCCGCACAGCCCTCATCGATCCTCTCTAACTGGTTCAAAGTGACCATCTCACACATGGAGGATGCAGGAACCAGATGCAGGTCTTGTGTCCCAACTCTAGTGCTCTTCCCTGGACTCTTCTTTTGCCTTGTATCAGGCTTTACTTCAGCTTGCTTCTTAGGCCAGCCTGTCTTGATGCTAAGCAGAGCCTGTTTCGATCAGCTCCTGAGGTCTGGCATCAAAGGCAGGGTTCCTATTTCTTGGAGTCTCTCTTGGCTCAGATAGAGAAAAGCCGCTGGCTGTCAGAAAAAATAAATATTCCCAGTCCTATCCCATCCACACAAGTGGGCCATCATGTTTATTGCTTGGTTATTACCATGGAAGGCTGCAAGGACAATATAGCAATCCTCAGCAACATGTGTTAAAGCATAAGCTATGTCTTCCTCTGCTTCCTTCACTGGAACAGCAGCCCAGGGAGGTGGGTGAGAAGACGATCCTCATTTTATAGACGAGGAAGTTGGGGTTCAGGTAAATTAAACCTAAGAATATATTATGTGGAGGCTCTGGGATGCACATCCAGGCAGGATTAGAACTCTTGGTGTGGGCTGGGGATGTAGCTCAGTGGTGGGAGAGCACTTGCCTAGCAGGCACGAGCCCTCAGGTTCAATTCTCCAGCACCGCACAAACAAAACCAAAACCAGTTCCATTGGTTTGCCTCTGCAGCTTGGTGGTGCACGGCTGTGTGAGAGGCCGTGGAGGATTCCATTTGATAACTTGTTTAGGCACGTGAGAGGGAGAAAGAAGGGTCCAGGGAGCAGAGAGGGTCAGTGAAAAGAGCCCAAAGTTTTCTCCTGATGATTTAAAACATTGAAAAGAAGACAATTCAAGAGTATTTTTTAAAATATATTTCCTTCACTTTTCTTTCTTTCTTTGTAGACAGGCTCTTCCTGGGTGCTCCAAGCCAGCCTAAAGCCAGCAATCCTCCTGCCCTGGCCTTCAGAGTGCCACCATACCTGGTGTCTGTTTCCTTCTAGGTTTGATGGGATAACTGCCAAGGCACGAAGGAAGACTGGAGTAGATGGGTGCTGAGAGGGAGCCCTCCTCCCAGATTTGCCTCTCCCTGTCACTGTGCCGAAAGGAAGGGCTGGCTTAGTAAATTGTTCCCCCAGGAGCCTTGTGAGCACATTTGTGGGATGCCACCATTGAGCTGTCTCATCAATATTTTGAATTTCATAAGGCTTAATATTTTTCCAAGCACTGATCTGCCTACATTTTTACACCCAAATGTCCCCTGTGGAAATTCGATCCACATACTTCAGAGTCATTTATATGCCAGCCATTTAAAATGATATTTAGCAAGATTTCTTTTAAACTCCAAGACCTCTCTTCAGTTCTCCCTCAACCTCCCCTCCTTCCTTCTCTCCATATCTCCCTTCCCCTTCTATTATTTATTATTGTTATTATTCTTGTTATTGCTATTGTTATTTTAAACAATCTCTTCCCCCCAATTTGGGATACATTTTTCTTGAGATAAACCCATTAGACAAATTTCCAGATTTAACTTAGTACCATCTACCTTCATCTATCTTCCTGCTGTGATTTCACACGCCACGCACCAGGTCTCACACTTAGCCCCCAATCCAAACCCTCTCTTTCTTTCCCCTTCCCACCAGCGTCTGCTGAACAGTCTACCTTCAGCTCCTTGTCTGGCGAGCTGTGAGTGAGCACCAGAGGCATATCTGGAGAGGAATAAACCTCACCTTGAGTGAGATTTTCTAGTGATGTGGGAAGCAGGACAGAAGGGAGGGGTGCATGGGTGAGTAAGGATACAAAACTGGAATCCAGCAACTTGCTCCTTAGAAACTGTGTCTTTTTGCTATTTTCAGGCCCTGGAGCTCCCAGCAGGGTTCCATCAAAAGGCAGCAACTAGACAACATCCTCAAAGCAGGGAGTCAAGACAGTTCAGTTGTTCTGTCTAGATAGTGTTGATGTCTGGATAGCAATTTTTGGAAACTAAGATAGATTTTTTTTTTTTTGGAGACAGTGTCTATCTATCCCTGGTTGCTGTGAAGGTAGCAACCAGCAGGTAGACCAGACTGGCCTTGAACTCAGGCAGATGTGATTGCCTGCCTCTGCCTCTTGAGTGCTGGGATTAAAGGTGTGTGCCACCACTGCCCAGCTAACTTTTTGTTACTAGATTTCTTCATTTTATTTTATGTTTGAGTGTTTTGCTTGTATGTATGTCTGTGTGCCACATGCAAGCTTGGTGCCTGCAGAGATCAGAAGAAGACATTGGACCCCTGGAACTACAGTTAATGGATGGTTGTGAGACACCACGTGGGTGCTGGGAAGCAAACCCTGGTTTTCCCTAAGAGCAGCGGGTGTTCGTAAGCACTGAGCCATTTCTCCAATCCCTAAGACTTATTCTTAAGTGAAGGGCTATCGTGTTTTAAGGGAAAGAGAAGGTGATCAGGGATCCAGGCAAGAAGCTTAAAGAAACAAATATGCGAACAGAAGAAATGAAATCAGAAAACTCAAGCGAACACCATCAGCTCTCTAACGACAACATCCCAAGACAGATTTTATACTTCATCTTAAACTGAAGGGACCTGGGGGCGGGGTGCTGTCCTCCATGGTCAGAGAAGCTTCCCTTTAAATATCCCCATCCCCGCTGACCTGCTCCGGATCACTTTTTAGAAACCCTCTATAATAGTTTCCCCCTCAAGGGAAGTTGCTGTCTCTTATTGTTGTGATTTCCAAAGTGTGGTCCTCAGATGTCTAGGGTAAAGCGTAAGGCTGAAGAACTAGAGAATCTGCAAATCCTTTGCCAATACTCACAGTGTTGTCTGCGATATATCTGTGCTTACCAAAAATGTCAAATATTCTGAAATATCTAAATAAAAACACCAATTCTCAAAACCCCATGAAACAGGATACGGTAACCTCCCCTTGGACACAGGCTTCCTTTCAGCACTTTCAGTTGCTTGTGGTCAACTGCTGTTGAACACTTCATGGAACATTCCAGAGATAAGCAGTACATACATTCTAAATCACTAGAGTAGATGGTTTTAATCGTTCTCTTTTATCGTCGTCGTTCATCTTACTGCACTTAATTCCTAGAGTAAGCTTTGTCTAACATGTGTTGTTCTTCCTAGTCACCGAGAGCTACACACACAGAAAAGCACGGGGGACTCACCAAGAGTAGCAGTGGGCTGCTGTCAGCACCCACTGCGGATGAATCAGGACTCCTCCACAAATGTGACGGCCGTGGTACTGGATGGAAGCCATAAACGGCCTGGAATGTGGCGGTACCTCTCTCCCTCCAATAATTTCAGTGTGGAAACCTGTAAAAGTGAGCCGAGAGATTTCACGTGGCCCAGTGGTGGCATCTAATCCTTTAGACAGCAGGCACTGTTGTCACGATATTCTTTTTCAAGACCAATACAACAGCAGTGCTACCCAATAGTTGCTATACTTTGCCTGGCTAGCAGGTGAGAGGAAAATTACAGTTTACAGTGTAACAGTGTAATCACTAGAGTCATATCATATTCATATGATATCATATTCACATGTGGCAGGAGCAGGAGATACTTACACTCTGAGCACAGATAAACCCCAGCAGTCAGGACAAACAGAGCAAATGGAGAAAGCCTCATAATTACGATGCTTCGGCGTTAAGGAGCACAGAGGAATCACTTTGCTCTGCGACCAATGAAGAAGATGCTGAAGATGCTGAAGAGGGTGGGGTTTTTCTCTCTTTCTTACTTTCCTTTTTCCTTACAAGCTTCTCATCTCACATGCTCCAGAGGGTAGAGCTTTCACACCCAAGTTTTCAGAGTAACTATCAGTTTGGGGAGTTTCCGGTCTGTGCTGCCAGTGTGCCGTGAAGAACTCTTTTCTGGATGAGTGCTCTTGTACAAATGGTGAAAGAATAAAATACGCCCGGGGCCAGTAAGACCCCAGTGTGTTGTAGACAGTTTAAAGATGGCCCTTGCTCTAAATCAGTGGTTCTCAACCTGTGGATCATGATCCCCTTGAGGTCACATATCGGATATTTACATTAGGACTCCTAAGTAGAAAATTACAGTTCTCAAGTATCAGTGAAATAATTGTATGCTGTATGTGGGGGGGGGGGGTCACCACAACATGAGGAACTGTATTGCAGGGTCACAGCACTGGGAAGGTTGAGAACCACTGCCCTAGAGCAATACTTCTGTTTCCCCTGGCATGAGATGGTGATCACCAGGCTTAATTCCTCTCACTTTTCATTTGTGCATAGATTCATGGTGGAGATGCGGAGCCCCGCACAGATCCTAGGGGCTCTCTGGTGCGGCTTAGCTGCAGCCTGAACACCATTCAGAGAACCCATATGTTTCCCAGCAAGCACAGCCCTTGTCTTGCCGTTCTTTAAATGTGACCACAGTTGGTTACGTTTTACTTACATTTTTTGAAGATTTAATTATGTTACTAAAGGAGAATATTGGCAACCCATTTTTTATTCAAATTCTCTTTGACTTAATCTTAATTGAAAATGACCACATGTTTATCCAGGGCCTTAATAATGTATTTTAAAAGTCAAGGACTGTATTTTGTCATTCTTTCCAGGAAGAGATGACAATGCAATGCCAGGTCTTTTAGTGGACATTATCTTGATCAGACTCAGGATTCTGTCCACACTGAAAATGCAAGTCCATACAGGACAAAGTAGATGCAAATATACATAGATAGACTAGGCTCGGGAGCCCTAATATTTTCCAGAAACTCTTACCAAAACTTGCATAGTTTTTAGTTGTTTTTTAAAAAAAATTATGAATCTGTCTTCTATTTTTAAAAAAAGAAAACCAAAACTGTCATGGTTGGAAGATGGCAAGAGAATCCTTACATTATTGTTTTTCTTTGACAAGAAAGCAGAAAAAATAATTACTATCCATTATACAGCATAATTTAATGATACGTAAGTTGAATGTCTTATTTCCAAAATTCTCTCTACATGATCATTTGCATCTTCCTGTCTATATCTGTGAGGAAGGCGGGGCAGAAATTATATTTAAGTTACAATCGAAGACATAAGCCCAGAGAGGTTCATTTGTCCAAGTCCACAGCATTGGAACTGAGCTAAACCTCACCCCTCACCTGCAGAAGCGTGGATGTTAAGAAGCATAGGTCAGAACACTGCACCAGATAGCTAGTGTCGCATTTTCATTATACAGGGTGCAGTCACAGCAAAGCCGTCGACTTCCTGCTAGGGAGAGCAAAAGGTGAGAAAAGCCATAGGGTTACCTAACGGAACCTGTTAGCACCCCCCGAATGCCCCGTGAACTGTCAAACGTCCTCTGCTAAGCAGGGCTCCTCTTTCCATGTTGCCTGTAGGCGTGATCACAACTGTTCTCTGAGGTAAAAATGCCGGGAGCAGAAGGCGAGTGGATGTAACAGTGATTTAAACGTAAGGAAGAGGTAAACTGTAAAGAGCAGATTTAGGATGGCGTGGTTGAAACATCACGCCTGGCTTACGTCTCTATAGTAAGGACGCACAACGGCATAGCTTTTATTGAAGATGGCTGAACACTTTCAGCTGTATTTCCAGGGAGGCGGCTGCCTCTTCGTCCTGTTTTATGGATGGAGAAACTGAAGCCGAGACCATCTAGATTGCTCAGCTCACGGGTTGCTCCTAAACCCTACGTGCTGCCTTCAGACTTCACGTTTCCTTCAAGCGAACCACACTGTCCGCCCTGCTCCCTCTGAGAAGCCCCTGGCTTAGACACTTCAGGAGGCAGGCTGGCCACGCAGAAGGGAAAAAGGATTTGGTCTTGCACACTGCAATTAGACATGGGTGAGATTTAGTTCAATTGCGAAGATCGGCTCATAACTCTTTCTTGTAGTTGACCTGGAATTCTGAGAATTGCCTTGGTTTAAAATAATGAGTTTCTGGGTTTTGGCTTTAGCCCCCTGCACTGGCTAATAGTATCATTTGTTATTGTCTTTGGGATCCTGGGTTTGAAGATAGCGGGCTGTGTAATACGATGAACTGGGTCATCTCATTGATTTCTGGGTGTTGGTTTTTGCTCTGTTGAGTCTGCCGCGGGGAGAGCTGTGTTTGCTTTGGAAGGCTCTTACAGCAGCTGGACTAGTCTGAGCAAGTGCACGGCGCTCAGCCTGTGGCTGGCTCTTCATGTCGCATCCGGGCCTTGCAGGTCTCTGCTGTGTTGTGTAGCTGTCACTGTGAGCCACACTGAGAGATGTTTTTGACACTCCTGCCTTTTAGGGGAACCTGTTATACCAGCTGTCCTGTTGTCCCCCTGGGGCTGTCTTTCATAGCCCAGGCACCTGCGTACAGACTCATAAGCCACACTCTTTAGGGGCTGAGTCCCTTGAAGAGTGGCTGCAAACTTGTGCCGGTCTGAGACCTGTTGATGACTCATTAGCAGATAGGCAAGGACAGAAACTGAAAATGAGTATTTGGAAAATTACAGCAATTCAAATGGGCTCTATAATAATTTTTAAACGAAACATAATTTGTTGAATTTAATAATGTTAGGCAAGTCTTTCATATACCTTTGTTATTTGATTAATTGTTTCATTCATTTGTATTGTATAGAAGTGTTAGTCCCTGATGGACCAAAAGTAAAAACATGTTAAGAACACACACACTCACAGCCTTCCCCAGTGTAGGAAGCACAAAGAAGCACTGAAGACACGACTCTGGAGTAGGTGAGTGTCCAGCCTTTCTCACTGATTCCCTTTCTGTGTCTTTTGCAAAGCTGATTGAAAAAGATTTATTTTAGTTTTTATTCTGTGGATTTGTATCTGTCTATGTGAGAGGTATGTGCCTGTGAGTGCAGGGACTAGAGGAGTCAGAAGAGGGCGCTAGATCCCCTGGAGCTCGAGTTACAGGTGGTTATGAGTCTCATGATGTGGATGCTGGGAACTGAACTTGGGCCCTCTGGAAGAGCAGAAAGTTCCCTAACTGTTGAGCCATCTCTGGAGCCCCTTTTTAAAAATTACTTTAAATTACATGTTTGTTTGTTTGTTTAGGTGTGTGTGTGTGTGTGCAGCTACATGTGGCATGATATATGTGTGGAGGTCAGAGGACAATTTGTGGGAGTTAATTCTTTCCTTCTACCATGTGGATCCAGAAATGAACTCTTGTCAGGTTGTCAGGATTGGTTGTTAGAACCTTTACCCACTGAGTCATTTACACCCCCCAACACACACACTTCAGCCTCTTTTGAAAGAACATCTCATCACTGTGGTGTCCAAGACTTTGTGGCCCTCCCAGCCTTAGATACCCGAGATTAGCCTGTGGGAGTCTTTTGTTGAGTCCCCCTCTTTCGAGCCCACCACTACTGGGGGTTTGATTTCTGTTTGGATTATAGTTTAACTAATTTGATAAGTGAATCTGCTAGCAATTGCGGTGAAACTATTTGGCAATTGGATTTGGGAGGAACATTGGGGTGCTATATACTAATATGATGTTGACAGGTCCAAAGAATGTGTAAATCCTATAGCAGGTGACAGCCAGCTTACTCTTACAAGGTCCTTAAAAACGAATGATCTTAAGAACAATTGAAAAAAGAAAAAAAAAACAAACAAAAAAACAAAAACAAAAACCAAAACAAACAAAAAAACCAAAACCAAAACAAAAACCCAGGGCCCTCTTAGCATCAGAACTGTGCTTAGCATAAATGCATGTAGAGAAGCGGAAGGCTGGGTCGGGGCTTTTTCTCCAGCTGTTAGATGCGAACACTTGGGAAGACTGCAGTGTGCTTTCTCTGGGGTAGTGATGGTGATGAAAGTGGGGACAAAATTGATTTGTTTTGCCTTTCTCTACTTCAGCTTTCAATCAGAACACATTTTGCATTATTAATTATTTTATTTAATATTGAGAATTATTTTTGAGTTCCCCACTGAGTTAAGAAGCACAAGGAGCAGTTTTGCACCTTCCAGTTTCAGCCCTTCCCAAGTCCTGTCTGAACTAACGGTGAAGATGAGCACTGCTCTGAGGTCTTGACTTAAGCAAAGGCCATGGACAAATAGGACCTCAAGGCAAAGTGGGCTGTTTGCTGGAGAGGCTTGTCTGTTTGTCCAGCATCTCCCTAGTTCTTTCTCCAGCCTTCAAGCTGTATTTTGTGATTCCTCTTTTTCTTCTTCAGGGTGGCCTTGGATTCCATTGTGTGAGTTCAAATGTTATGGGAGAGATGGGGAAAGTCCCACAGAGGGTGGTCCCTATGATGTCACTGGACCCAAGGCAGGTCATTCACACTGTCTGCAATGTTTTTCCTAAAAGATTTACACATGTGAGAATCCTGTCAGGAGGGATAACTGCCAAAGGAAGGTCAAGAGCCTTGAATGCTCATCCAAACTCTAGTTTTACTGGAACACAGGCCTTGCATAGAGGAAGGTGAGCACTGTTTGAGCATAGTAGGGTGTTAGGAAGAAAACTAGGATCACCCTGTAAGAAAAGTTAAAGGAAAAAGTGTACGGGAAAGGACTTAGTGATAAAAACAGAAGAACACTTACCCTTAGATTCACCCTGTAGAAGGACTGTAAGAGTCAGAGGACCAGAAAGTCTGTTGTGAGACTGTGTCTTCTATGGATGATGATAAGGAAGCTACAGGCTGAATTCTCAACCATTCGTTTTTTAAAACAAGACCCGAATGGTGACAACGCCAGTTAACATGCCAACATGGAAGGGGGAAATCACACAGGGTTCCACCCCTAGATAAAGAGAAGTTAACAACCGCTGAGAGGAGAGTTGGTTTTCCCCAGGGATGACTCCTCTTATTGGTTATCCATACTAAATGGTTATGCCCCAACACAGACCAAATGAACTCGGTATATTGTATTTATATATTTATTCTCTCTCTCTCACACACACATATCAATAAAAAAATTAAGGAAAAATAGGCTATGAATTTGAGATGGCATTAGGAAGATATGGGAAGGGATGAAGGGAGGATAAGGAGGGGGGAAATGATTAAATATAGCACATATATATGAGATTTTACAATTAATGTAATAAAAAAGAGAAGAAAACAGAGGCGGTAAGGGAAAGAAAAGGAAGGAACACATTATTAAGGGGAAAACACCAATTCACCAAAGACGGCCGAGCTTATAATGAACCAGTCTATTTGTATTTGAACAGCTCAGATGCTGTGAGATACATCCCATGCCTAATATGCTAACATTTTATTTAATAGAAGCAGGTCTAGTAAAAGGAGCGAGCCTATCATTGAAAGCTATTGAATTGTTTTTCTAAACGATTTCATAACAAAGTCATGGGAGGTAGAATAATAGGTAATTTAAGGTGATAAGTTCATCACCAAGAGAAACATAGCAATTACTATGGTCAAGTCAGAACTCAATAAATATTATTTTTTTATTTGATATTTCATGATTTTCATTGGGAATTAATTAATCTAGAAATTTCCATGCAATTCTAATCACAGTAGGCAGAGTTAGGATATGTAGCTTGGTGGTAGAGTGATTGTATAAGTATGATAGACATACATTTCCCAAGGCTGTTGATTAACCAAATAACAGAAATGTGTGAGTGAATGCACACACACATAGCTGCACACACACACATAGACACAGACACACACACATAGACACAGACACACACAGACACACAGACACACACACATAGACACACACACAGACACACACAGACACACACACAGCCACACATACAGACACACACACACAGACACACAGACACAGACACACA
>JABTXL010006268.1:31007541-31033928 GCA_025134845.1 Neodon shergylaensis | reverse complement strand
ACACACAGACACAGACACACACACAGACACACACAAACACACACACAGATACATAGACACACACACAGACACACACACAAACACACACAGACACACAGAGACACACACACACACAAACACAGACACACACACACAGAGAGGCTAGTCTTCAGCTTGTTCTCTTCCCTTTTCCTGCTGGATCTGGAATTACAAACACGTGCCACAGCATCTAGCCCCATCTTACTCTTTATCACAAATAATTCTGGTAGGAGCAAAAATTTCCTATGAAGGAATTAACACATTATAAATCTTAAGTAATTTTACTTAAGTAAATTAAAATAATGTTTAAGAGGAAAGCAGTCAAAATACCATAGTCAAGATTCAATACTGACAAAACATTTGAGTTGAAAATATACACCCTTATTAATATCTTTAATATACAGAAAGCCCTTCTGAATTGATTAAAACACAATTCATATTTTGCAAGACTTAAAGTCTGATATACAAAGGACATAAACTATCTATCTTAAGTACTGATGCAAAGCCCATATGGAGAGAGAGAGAAAGAGAAAGCAGTAAAAGCAGAGTCTATGAAATCTTCATTCCTATGACAGCTTACTGGATGCCATTAATAGCACAATTCTGATATCTATTTAAAATTTGAACTTTGTGAACCCATTTTCCAATGACAGCTTTCTCGATTCCCCTCCTCTCTTAAATCCAGAGTCCACACTTTCTGTTCTCACCAGAATTTCAAATCACGTTCCTTTGTTGTTTAGCAGAGTTCACAATGAACCCCCTTATGCATGCATTTCTCCTCGCTTTATTCTCACAGAAAGAGAAAATGTGTTTGGTTTTTCCAAAAATAAAAACAAGTCAGGAGGTACCGCTGCCTATAGGAATGCAGGGATCTTGATCTCACCATTGCCTGGCCTTTAAGGTTGCCTTTTATTTGAATTCCATGTGGAAGCTCCCAGACATCGTACCTCTTACATCCAGTATGTCTCTTAATTAGATAACTGTCGCTATGACAAAACACAATGACCAAAAGCAACTTGGGAGGAAGGAGGGTTGTAGATAGGAACTTGGGAGGAACCTAGAGGGATGGGCCTGAGAGCAGGGACCAAAGCAGAGGCCGGGGAGGAACACTGCTTACTGGCTAGTCCTTCATGGCTTGCTCGGCTGGCTTTCTTATGACACAGGACCACCTGCCCAGGGGTGGCACTGCCCCCAGTGGGCTGGACTCTCCTCTATCAACAATCAAGAAAATGCCTCAGAGACTTGCCCACATGCAATCTGATGAAGGCATTTTTTATTTTAAACCTCAATTGAGGTTCCTGTTAGGATTTGACCCTACCTTGTGTCAAATTAACAAGAACAACAACAACAAAACACCTAACTAGAACATGGAGCCTATAAAACCAGTATCACATGGAAAATACCAATCTGTTGCTGGCTTGAGTAGAAACTGGGACTCCTTGGACCACAGACATACTGGCCTCAGAGTACTTGGACAACTGAAGAGAAGGACATGAATCCTAGGGAAGACTCGTCCTAGCCAGCCCTGTGAGGCAAGGTACCCTAGAACAGTGGTTTTCAGCCTTCCTAATACTGTGACCCTTTAATACAGTTCTTTGCATTGTGGTGACCCCAACCATAAAATTATTTTTGTTGCTCCTTCATAATTTTGCTGTTGCCATTCATAGTGTAACTAACTATCTGAGAGTTCCAATGGCCTTAGGTGACTGCAGCTGGCTGAGAACCACTGCCCTCAAGGTACTCTTTTTTTTTCTTTTCGTGGGTGGGGGATCTTTTCAAGGAGTTTACTCTTTGTATCTTTGAGCCCACAGTGAATGAGTTGTGTCCTATTCCAGAGATGCCCTTGAAAGTAAGGCATTTGGCTGCTTTACCATGCCCCAATCTTCCTCAGCAGCCATACTTCCCTTGGCCCAACTTTACACACACTCTTCTCCCCCTGAGTACAAATTTCTCAGCCATTTCTGCTCCACTTTTTACTCACAGCTCTCAACTGTAATTCTGGTTAAAAGCAGCCATCAAGGTCCATTTCCTAGTCCAAATGTCCTCCTCCTAGACATGAGTTACCACTGTGCTGGCTGCTTTGTGTCAACTTGACACAAGCTGGAGTCATCAGAGGGGAAGGAGCCTCAGTTGAGGAAATGCCTCCATGAGATCCAGCTGTAAGGTATTTTCTCAATTAGTGATCAGCTCAAGGGCCCAGCCCATAGAGGGTGGTGCCATTTCTGGGCTGGTGGTCCTGGGTTCTATGAGAAAGCAGGCTGAGCAAGCCAGGGAAAACAAGCAAGTAAGCAGCACCCCTCTATGGGTCCTGCCTCCAGGTTCCTGCCCTGCTTGGGTTCCTGTTCCTGACTTCCTCCAATGATGGAGTATGATCTGGAAGTGTAGGCCAAATAAACCCTCTTCCCCCCAACTTGCTTTTAGGTCGTGATGTTTCATCACAATAGAAACACTAACGAAGACAACCACACTACTTTAAAAAAAATCCAGCCTCATGCAAAGTCTCAGGACGCAGACAAATTATGGAGACATTCTTGGCCTGAGCAGACCTGTGGATCTCTTAGTGAAGTTGGAATGCATACACCACACCCTGATACCTTATGAACCTCCCTCCCTGAGAGCATTCCATCCTGTCCTGCATAAAGCTGCAAGTGAGTGAAAGGACGGAGAGACAATTACGCCAAATTAGGCACTTAATCAAGCGCTTGCAAATTGTGCATTGCAAAAATATCCGTAGTTGTTTATTTAGAGCCATTATCTCTCAACTTTAAATATTAAAGTGCTTTATTTCCTACATATTTTCTCTACCCCAGTAATATCAGGAACTGGAGACATAATAGAGTCATTTTGAGTAAATGTCTCCAAAGGGAATTCACAATGCTAAAATCAAAATAACATAAAAAAATTCTAAATTAAGATTTTCATTGTTTCCATCCACAAAATTTTGATGTTGGGAACCTTCTCTTTCTTTCCCCTGGTGTTCAAGATAGCAGCCATATTTCATTGTGAGGGATCTGATGCCAATAGTTGAATCAGGCTGTATTTTAATTTAGTATTTCCTTCAGACATTCTTTGAACATGTGTCAACAGGAAAGAACATGTTTCAAAACACACTTCTGCTCAATTCCTTGCTTGATAAACTGAGTGATGTTCAGTATACATCTTTAACTCCCTCTGTGTTTTCTGGATTTTGACAAAAAAAAAAAATAACAACTAAGAGCCAGTCAACCTCAAGTTTCAAAGTCAGTGGAACTGGGCTGCGGGGACCCCTCCTTTCCTGGCTTTAGTGTTCTCCTTCCCTTCGCTACTCCCCTCTCCATGGATTTAATGTTAGGAGATACCACCTACATCAGAGGACATTTGAAATGCTGGCTTTCCAGTGAGTTCTCATTTAGTGTTCCTTAGGTATTAAAAAAAAAACTCTTTGGTGATGGCACAGGCCTTTAATCCCAGCACTCAGGAGGCAGAAGCAGGCAGATCTTGGTGAGTTCCATGCCAGCCTGTCTACAGAGCGAGTTCCAAGACAGGTTCCAAAGCTACACAGGGAGACCTGTCTCGGAAAACAAAACAACATCAGCAACAGAAGTGTCTGAGGATGCAGGACAGCATCTCTGAGGTGAGGTGTCTCGGAGATGTGTGCTGATGCAGAATGAGGAAGTTTGGGAAGAGAACATGGGTTGCATAGGTAAAGCTGAATGTTGAATAATGTTCCGGTTTTGCATATTGTTAGGTTGCAGATAAGTCCCAAGGTCTTGAACTGCTCGTGCCTGGAGGATGCTTCAAATGGCCACACTAGAAATGCTCAGGCAGATAGGTTTCTGCTTAACATCTGCATGTTTAATGAGGGGGTGATTGGAAAAGTATTTTAAGTTTGGTCTTTACCCAGGAAGTACTATACTAAAATGAGTTGAACATCTCCCCAAAGAAATGAAAGAAATTACAGAGCCTGAACATCCTAGGGACAGTCTGGGGCTACTATTCTACAGGTTACATTAGCAAACACACATATGCACACAGACGTGCAATGTGGGGAAGGAAACTATAAAAAGCTTTATAACAACACAGTATTACATCAGGAAGAAAGGTGACCTCTCAGTGACACGACCTTTGTGCCCCTAACTTGGGTTCAGAACAAAGTCCTATGGAGTCAGAGTCTTAGGGGAGAGACCCAAGGATATACTCAGTAGGGTCCAAGGAAGCTGACTGCAGCACTAGTTAACAGTTTCTGCAAAGGAGTCAGCCCAATTCAAAGCCACAGAAGCTTGTAGAAGCCAAATCAGAGGGTTCAAAGTTCCAGAAGACTTAAGTTCCAGGAGGGCTTAGGAATTCACGATTCAGGAAGAAGGAAAACTCTCCGAGAGGAATGTAGGCTTTCCATTTCCAGACATCTAGAACATTCTTCATTGTGTAATCTTAAGCCTTTGATCCCCAGGATGTTGTTTTGTGAATGTGCCAGAAGCCATCAGGAACTAGGGGAGTCTAGGGAGAGGGATTATGTGCCTCTCCCTTAGAGGAAAGGCTCAGAAAATTGATGGAAAAATCTGAGGCTCAAAACAGAACACACAGTAAAATGGTATTTTATTTTAAAATATTTTTTTCTAGGAAAAATATTTTAATTCTCAATTTTAAAGTAGCAACAGTAACTCCTGGTAACAAATTGACGTTGCAAGCCATATATTCAAATGACTAAATAAGATTTCTCTTCCTGTGGGAAAGCAAGAGACAAAACAAGCAGGCAGACAACATTTTGCCAAGAGGATCAGAGCGAAGAGGAGTCTCTATAGTAATTTAGCAACAAAAGCTTAGTCCCTGCTAGAACACATTTTAGAGATGGAGAGTGGGGTCTTGGTCGTGAGACAGCATCAGCACAGAACACACATAGAAGGAGTACCGCACGTGAACAATGTAAGAAAGAAAAACCACAGATGTTAACATGAGTCTGTAACAGTTATTATTTCGCTACCATCACTTAATGAGTAAATACCACATTCTCACCCAAATCCAAATCATATTATTTCATTGAAAACTTATGTGTTTTCAAGGTCACCATGTAATTGCTTTGATAGAACTAGATTCGGTGGATATTCACGGGTGCTTTTTATCAGCCTAAGTTCTTGACTTAGAAAAATAACTCATGGATAATTTTGAGGAGAGGGAGCCAGAGATTCTCACCTAATTATGAAAGTCAAGAGTCCAGTGTTTATACTATATTTCTGTCAGGATGTTTTAACATCCTGCTTGGGCAACAAGTATAAAATTACAGGATCTTATAGCTGAACAATGCCTACGCCAATAAATTCTTATAGGAAACCAATTTCACTTAGGTGTTTCAAACGGAAACATTTCCATAAAGGGCACCCTCGCAGAGGTGTGAGCAGGGTCAGGGACTGCAGCCACTTGGGGGCACGTGATAAAAGGAGGCCATTGCTGCTCCTGTTTTCCCATCAAAGGAGGGCTGCGGAACAGGAGGATGAAGGGTAAAGTCAGGAAAGAATTATCATGGGCTTTCTTTTTCTTGTATCTTAGGCAATTTCTTCTCATGCTAAACTGCATGAGAAACTGGAGGGCAATGGATCCTGGGTAATGTATAGTACACACAAGGCACAGAACAGGGTGGGGAAGGGGAGAGATTGTATCTGGGATGGAGAGGTGACATATGGAGAAATCCCATGTGGTACATAAGAAAGTCGCACTTTGCCCTTAGATGGGAAACTTTAAATTCTTTATCTGACTACAGAGAGGGACGAAGTGGACAGTTAGTTTCGCACGGAGGGTTTGTGATGACTGTGTAAGGTAAAGGTGGCTTCTTTTGAGAAGTGAGCCTGCCAGCCTCCCCAGAACAGAGGTGGCCAGTGGAGGCCTCGGTCTTTTCAGAGATCAGTGCTGGCCAGTTGTGGTTGTGCTGGCAGACAGCCAGTGTCCCCAAGGGAAAATGCTTATATGGGAATTCTGCAGTGGGCTGTGGCATCCCAGGCTCAGTCCTCAGCTCCCACCACTTCAGAAAGGTCAGCATCTCCCAAGAACGGACTGCTGAGTTGATGGGTTGGGCTGGGTTTGAGGTATTGGCAGATCCGCTTACCACGAAAGTTGCCAGAAGGTTGTGACATCCCGAGTCTAGTTCCATTTGGCTTTTGTACAGTGCTTTCGATGGGGAAACCAGTGTGTCTTCTCAGCCAAACCTGACTTGCCAGATCCGGTCTATGTGGGTTATAGTGCCCTTCACACTAGATTAAACTGGATGGAAGCCCAGAGACGTAGGAATGGGAACAAGCATAGATAACTCTCTCCTTATTAATCTGCTCTCCTGAGTCCCATTGATCATCTTGCGTGTCTGTTCATGAGGCCAAGCCCGCTAAACATCACTCACCTTCATGACAAAGTGAGGTGATAGGCGAGATAAATGTTGAAAGTTATGACCAGCATATTTTATACTAACGTCATGCCTACCCCACTGGATCTCCATGGGCAGACATCATCATGGAACAGAGAATTGAACAGAAAAAGCAAACAGGCACACAGATATGCTCATGAGATACACAGTTACATAACTACCCTTGAATAGATTAGTTACTGATTTGTGATGCTCAGTGATGTCTGTATTTATTTCTGAATGCTTTGGAAATTGTTCAGCTATGCTCTTTCATCCCTCCCTTCTCCAAAGGACTTGGACTTTCATTCAGTTTGTTTGGGGGAAGGTATAATAACATGAGGCTTTCCATCATCCCACTGAGATCCCCATTGTCTAAGATCCAAGCGGCTATAGCAGCTAAGTCTCCTGTTGAATCTTCTTCTAGACTCAATCCTTGAAAAATTAGTTGGGACAGATTAGAGAAAGCTCCGTGAAATGAGCCTTTTCGTTTCTGAGGGGCAGTGAGCTGGAAGGCTTGTTTGTCCTTTGATCATTTGTGACTTCTCTGATCCTGTGAATCTGTGTGACTCATCCTATCCACGATCTTGTTATTTCAGTCCCTTGGAAACTGTTGGGGTGTTAGAAATAAAGCCCACTCCCAGCCTTCAGGCTCCCAGCTGGATTCTGCAGTCTCCCCAAACCCCCAAATCCTGGACCAATATTGAGGCTTCCATATATGTATGTGTGTGTGTGTGTAAGACTGATTCTTTTGAAAGAAACCATTACAGTAGTTTGAGATAACACTGACTTTTTGTCAGATGGACTGAGCTCTGTCCACCTCTCCTACCCCTGGCAAACTCACTGTAAAGGTTTTGTTGGTCTGGACACAGCCTGAGTATCTGTCATGTCCCAAGGACCTTCTCTACTTCCTCTTTTCTTCTCAATGTCCATCCACTTTGGTGCTTTAAGGACATCAAGAATCATAGGCTCACAAGGAACCAGAACACTGGAGTCTCTTGGAGCTCTAGCCATAGTCCACGTCGTCATCAATATATTTTGAGATTTTGAGTGGTCACTGCTTGCCAGGCACTGAGCTATGAGAACAATTCAGGGAGGCAGATACTCTCCTGTGTTCCTTTATTCTCTGGGAGATGTAGGTTCAGATACAAGCAACACTGTCAACGACTGTGCACTCAGGGTTCCGACTTGAGTAGTCTGACTCCAAGGTGTGTGTTTTATATGGTGGATAAATCTGCTGCTTCTGCTTCCCTTTAATTTCAGACAGAGGAGTGAGGGTCATGAGGAGAGACGATCTTGGTGCAGTGGGGAGACAGAATAAGGATAAACAGATAGTGTAGTAATACGATATTGCAGTGGCCTTTAGCATGTTTATTTGGAAAGAGATGGAGGGAGAGCATCCCCGATGCACCATCCCCTACACCCCTGTGAGGCTGGGAGAAAATTGGGGTGCCAATGGCTCTCCCACTCACAGCCACTTGTAAGGTTGCTGTTTCATGCTACCCTCTGAAAGTTGCTTTTTTTTCCTAAACAACATACCGTGTCATGATCTGAGGCATGTAAGATCTGAACCAGGCATTATAAGGGCCATGGCACTGATCACAGAACTGGTTTTGTTTATTGGAAAACAGGAGGTACCTCTCATGTAGAGGCTATACAAGAAGAACAGACATGACATGCAAGGTTGGGTGATGGATGAAATCTGACCTGGGGAAATCAAGGAAGGCATTATTGAAAGACAAGGGCATTGAAAGGACAAGCCAGAAGAGGGACTTGTGGAAACCCAGCCATCTGATCCTGGGCTTCCAGCCTCCATAACTGTGTGATAGAAAGTGTTGTTGTTTATAAAACAGCCAGACCACAGCACTTTATAAAGGCCTCCAAAATAGCTGAGGCTTGGACACATTGACACACAGTGTGTTCGAATTGTTGTCTATGGAAACAAATCTTGGGCGTTTTTATGCTGTATTTATAAAGGTAACTACTGTTGTAGAGCAAGATCAAGAAAAACTAAAGCACTTTAGAAAATATTTACTTCAGATGTAAATGATCTTATCTGTAAATGATTTATTTTACTTAAAAGTAAATTATGTTTTCTTAAAGATAAATGTTAAAGTTTTAAGAAAAAAGCCCTGATTTCTTTGTTGAGCAAGCCATTGCTCCTGAGCCTTTCCGGAAGTCAGTCTTTTTCTGAACTGGATACACTCTAGCTCAGAGCGTGGGCATAGTTAGGTCTTGAATCATTCTTCTCCCTTCCTGTATCCTCTCTTCAGCTGCTGAAAGTCTCTGTTATCTGCCTGTTCCGTCTGCTCTGTGGGAACGCACGTGGAAGAAAGCAGCACTTGGTACTTGGTGTCTTCAGCTCTTCTTGTTGAATGGGAATGGCTGCCAGCATTCTGCCTTTTAGGGAGAAATATCTGAGTTAGTTTCCAGTCACGGATGGATCAAATGGACAGCTTTGATGCCTTGAGCCTCTCACACTTACTCCCCTTCCAAACAGCCCTGCTCAGCGGCTTTCTCTTCTGTCTCTTTCAAGTTCTTTTCAGATATTCCCTAGCAGGGTCAGGTACCCTACACCTTCTTAGTTTTGGTCTAGAAAAGGGAAGGATACCTGGAACGTGATTGTCCATATTCATAACCTTAAAGTTTCATCACGTTGAATAATAAAAAAAGCATTAATATTGAGAAATAGCAAGTGTTGGTGCTCAGCCAGGCATTCTGGGGCAGAAATAGTTGGTCTCCTACAGACCAGCCTTCTAAGCTGGACTACATTGAACCTGAAACTTGGATTTGCTACCTTGAAAACTACCGAATTCCTTTCATTTCTGAGAGCACTGTTTGGTGTTTTGTTTCATGAGTACTTCCTAAATATATTTACAGAGGAAGGCAGGCTCAGCATGTTGTCTGGGAAATGGTGACGGGGACTCAGGCTCCCTCCTGTCTACTGTTAGAAACATAAGCTGGGATGTATGTGCGTGCTTTGGAACGGAGAGTGGGCTATTAAAGTTGAGTTTTACAGCACATGCATCTTAACCCCGAAATACTTCTAGTCAGATCAAGTTAGGATGATGTTTTTCAGGCAGCTTGCAAGAGTAAGGTCTTAGATTTCATAATGTAGTGCTCGAGAAGGAGATTAAAGATGGATAAAACGGAATGTATTCTCCTGCTAAGCAAACCGACAACTACCATTTTTCACTGAATCTAAGATGTCACCAGGGTGTGTATCATTAGTCTGGTGTCTGTCAAGGAAGGAAACCCTTCATCCAATTAAACTCCGGCATAACACTTTTATACTCTTGATATTTATTTATTTATAAAAGATTTCTGTCTCTTCCCCTCCACCGCCTCCCATTTCCCTCCCCCTCCCCCAGTCAAGTCCCCCTCCCTCGTAAGCCCAAAGAGCAATCAGGGTTCCCTGCCCTGTGGGAAGTCCAAGGACCTCCCACCTCCATCCAGGTCTAGTAAGGTGAGCATCCAAACTGCCTAGGCTCCCACAAAGCCAGTACGTGCAGTAGGATCAAAAACCCATTGCCATTGTTCTTGAGTTCTCAGTAGTCCTCATTGTCCGCTATATTCAGCGAGCCCGGTTTTATCCCAGGCTTTTTCATACGCAGGCTAGCTGGTCTTGGTGAGTTCCCAATAGAACATCCCCATTGTCTCAGTGTGTAGGTGCACCCCTCGCGGTCCTGAGTTCCTTGCTCATGCTCTCTCTCCTTCTGCTCCTGATTTGGACCTTGAGATTTCTGTCCGGTGCTCTAATGTGGGTCTCTGTCTTTAAACTTATGATTGTTTAAAACACTTTTTGTCTTCTTTGGACATAGATTTGCTTTTATTATTTACATGAAGGTTGTAAATTCATAAGAAGAAACATAAGGGGGCTGGAGAGATGGCTCAGTGGTTAAGACTGGCTGCTCTTCTAGGCAATGGTTCAAATCCCAGCACCCATATGCTGCTAACCATTGTCTGTAGGTCCAAGATCTGACACCCTCATACAGACATACATGCAGGCAAAACACCAATGCACATTAAAAAAATTTAAAAAAGAAGAAATATCAATTCAGTAATGGTTCAAACATTCCTAAGATGATTGACATTCATATCTGAGCCTTCTGAAGTAATGCCTCTGTTTGTTTGTTTGTTTATAAGTAGATGATCTCATGGCTACACAGTCAGAACATTCCTTAAATGAGAACTCCCACTGGTACCTTTAGAATCTGTTCTGAATAACTGACATCCATCTTGAAGGTTTTAATGTGCACATAGCAGCAATGACAGTATGAAGATGTGCACCTCAGAGTCAGTGGCACGGGTTAAAAAAAATCATGAGCATATTATAATTAAAAATTTTATGTGGATACCTTACATACAGTTTTTTTTCTGTTAGAAATCCTCAGAGCAATCTCTGTGTATTAATCCTAGTAAAATGGATGAGATATGACTGAAAAAAAAATCATTACTTTGGAGGCTTCTCAAAATTCTGGGTTTCTAAGAATTAATTGGTTTATTTGTTTAAAACAATCCAATCCCCAGTCCTTCATCAGACGCGCCAAGCTGGAATCCTTGGCTGTGTTCTTTCTGACAGGCTCCCCCGCCTGCTGTGATGCAGATAGCCTGGTGACCGAGACACAGCACACTGGGACACCCTTGGGCGCCATGCTGCGTCAACTTACAGATTAGAGTCCTGCAAACTTCACAACGGCCACGGCAGCTGACAGAAAGCAATGTTCCTTTTCCTTTCCTCCTCTTCCTCCTCTTTTTCTTTTCATTTTAGAAACCACAACACAGTCCTTCGTTTTGAGCATCCCAGGGGGTAATGAAGCCAAGATATTTGACATCAGACTGAAGCATAAATCTGAAGCTGCCAACTCATCCCAACTAAAGGTCTCAGAAGTTATTCTTGGGCCTTGATTTTTTAAAAAAATCTTTTTTTTCACATCAATTTTTTTTTATTTTGCCTATTCATACAAAAGGCCTGATGCACCTGCTCTTTGCTTCCTGAGCGAACATCTCTGTCTTCCCACAGTTCCTTGTTATAACGTCCTGTCTCACCACAGGCCCAGAAACAACAGAGTCAAGTCCCCATGGGCTGAAACCATGAATTGGACCAGTCTTAGTCTTTCTCCTCTTAAGTCAGTTTTCTTCGGTATTTTACCCCTAAGAAAGAGCCTAACACTCACAGTATAAAAGAGAACTAGTTACTGAAGAAACTTGCCCTGGCTTTTTAGGTTGGAACCTGGCAGAACTGGGGACAAAGGGGGGTCTTTTGAGTAGTGACAGCTCTTTATACGCTTCCAAGTCTAGACCATGCGCCTCTGAAAGAATTCTGACCCTTGTGATCAAAGTTAAGTGTCTAGATTTTACTGGGATTAAAAAACCCAACAACCTGATTCTACTGCTGTTTCCATAGATCCCATTGGAATTAAACATCTGGGTGTGGTGGCAAGGTAGCAGACACTGTAGGCGAGCTGCCATCCTCTCTCCACGCTCACTCAGAGACCTTCATGCTTACGGTTCTTGAAGGGCTCTTTCCTCTAAGCGGCTGGGCTGGCTCTCCAGCTGTTTACAGTGCTGCTCATTAGGAAACCAGAGAGCTAGCATTCCTATAAGCATCCCAATTAAGATGCTGGACTACATTGGGCGGTGGTGGTCATGCCTTTAATTCCATCACTTAGGAGGCAGAGGTGGGTGGATCTCTGTGAGTTTGAGGCCAGCTTGGTCTACAGAGCAAGTTCCAGGACAGCCAGGGCTGCCAGACACAGAGAAGCCCTGTCAAAAAAAAAAAAAAAAAAGAAAAAAAGAAAAAAAGAAAATAGTGTAAAAATTATGTTTAATCTCGGAAAAACACCTTCTTAAAAAAATCAAACCTTAAATAACTGTAGAGATCATTTTGGGGAAAAATCATTGCTCCAATACATGAGTTCATTTCTGAAGAATGAAGCAACTCGTGTGCTGAGGATCCTAGTAAAATGTTTGCCACATATACACGAGGACCTGAGTTTGACCCCAGCACTCACATAAAAATCTGGGTATGGTGGTATATGGTTATAATCCCAACATTGGGAATTGGAGACGGAAAATCCTCGGTGGCTCACTGGCTAACCAGCCAGCCCAGCCAGTGAGAGATCCCATCTCAAAACATAAGGTGGGAGGTCCTAAGGCGTGGCATCCAAGGGTGTTATCTGGCCTTAATATGCACTTGCATACCCATGCACGTGAGTACCCATAAAAACCTGCACATAGCAACTACAGACCATACATGCACATACATAAACATCCAAACAGAATAAGGCAAATCCTCAGAAACTAGACTCTTGCTTGTAATGGTCATGACGTCTCCACAGCTCTAACCCTGTTTAGTCTTCTTAGCTCCTTGTTGAGGAAGTGAGGTGAGGTCTAAATCATCTGCTATGTGGGGTTTCTTAGGATCATATAGTTTGGTAGCAGTTAAGATGTTTCTAGAACACCTACAAGTGTTCCCATGTCTTTGACTTAGACAACTGACCAGGGGCCAGCATGATTCTTAGCTGTTTGACAGGTGTGCTTCTTCAGGGACCTATGGCTGTAGGGGATCCCATATACCTCCAAGGCTGGGATGTCACAAGGACAAAGTAGAGTAGTCACACGGGAGCTGACATGACGGGATTATAGTCTAGTCTGGTTAGTGGCTTCTTCCTTGAAGTCTGTATCTCCTTCCTTCGAGGGAACAGTTTATTCTGTATGTCAGTTCAGCCCATTCAAGAACCTGACCCTCACTTTGATTCTCTTGGTAGAAAGAGAATGAAAAGGAGAGAAACAGGTGGTTGTGTTTATGTATTTAGTAGGTTTTGCTATGTGCTAGTCCTTGCAATAGGCACTAGTAGGAATATTAGAGCTGGTATCGAAGCAGGGAGATTTTAGATGCCCCCCCCGCACAAAAAAATTAAACTGAAAATCAATTCTAATATACCTAAAATTTTCTTATATGTGTTTCCATTTTCTCCTTGGCAACACTTTCTTTTAAGCCTGCTGTTCTAATTTAAATCAAATCAACATTATCTGGTAGGGATGGCTTATTCAGAAGGCACAGTTAATAAGATACAATTGACTTGACCATGAAGGTTTGGAAAGCATACAGGATCTTTCCCACCAGATCTTCGTCTATCCGGAAATAAAGCCTTGGTATTTTATTGCAAGCAGCCATTACATGGAAAATAATGCACAAATTATCAAAGCATATTACGTCAACTTATTTTCTTGGGTTAGGGCCGTGAGTTCAAGGAAAGAATCACACTGACACTTGAAGTGTACAGGATGTACCGGGCTGACAGACTCTCTGGTTGAATCATTCTTGTTCTCTGCTGGAAGATCACTTGCTATCGCCTCGGCACCCAGGGATGATTTGGACTGACTCATTGTAACTTGAACTGGGAGAGTTTGTCCTTTCTCACTCTTTGACAGCGGCTGCACGGGCTGAGCAGGAGTAGGTATGTGCCAGACGCCAGTGCAGAGCTAGCCAGCCAGGCAGACCTTAGGGATCCACACCAGCCTTCCCTTTACCTTCCTTTGTGCTGGCTGAAGGTGAAAGTCAGCTTCTTGATTAACGATGCTGTGATCTCCTAACCACCTTGGGGTTATTGGTACTTCCCTACTTGAAACGTTGGAGAAGTTAGAAATAAAAAAAATCCCATCAGGATTGCTGGGACAAAGGGGTTTTGTGGAGTCATAGAAGCAAGTGATCATAATTTCCCCCAAATAAATAGTTAGATGTTATACCTTGAGATAGTTTCATCACTGATGAACTCTGGCAATCCTATTTCTGCTGTCTTCTGTGGACTGTGTTTGGCGTGGTATTATGGGTTTGGTACCCTTAATGTACTCTTTCTCTCTGCCCATTGCATTTGCCAAACGTGGTATCATTTTGGTCTTCATTTGTCTTGCATAGTGGAAAGTATTTGTGGTTTGTATGGTCTTCAGGTGGAAAAAGTCCATTTGATGACTTTACTGCCACAGCTCAGTACTTCAGCCGCCTGGATCACTTGTCTATCACCTGTGTGTATTTGACTTTGGAGTTTGTATTCTAGTGTCCAGAGCCCACTGATCTTAGGGCTGGAGTCCTAACTTAATTATTTACTATGTGATGTTTGACCAGATACTTAACCTCTCCCGGCATCTATTTTCTTATCTCTAGGATGGGGTATGAATAATACCTAGTTCCTCATGTTGTTTGGAAGACTGAATGAGGTAACCTGTATAAAGTGCGTAGCTTAGTGTCTGCCCATAGTAAGGTCTTTGTAAAGATTAGACATTATTGACCATACTTCCAGTTGACCACTATTTTCCCAGAAAGTGATGTTCAACAAAATCTGAATAGGACACAGCGTAAGTCATGAACCAGACCATTGGCGTCATTGTCCACTGAGGCTTAAATGGGTTGTAATGAGCAGTAGGGTGGTCCTGACATTAGACTAAGATGATTCTCATTAACCTCTGACAATTAATTATAAGAGCCAAGAGTCAATTATTTAACCTCTTTTAAAATTCTGCTTCTTCATTCAAAAAGTGATTCATGATATTCATAGTAGCTTCATCATATTTAGGGGGGATCATGGAAGTAAACGAGAAAGAAAAACATTTAAGAATATCACTTTCACAGTCTCACTAAGTCTGTGTTTTCCCTGATAGTGAAACGTAGGGAACAAAGAAAGAAAAGTAAACAGAAGCCTGTTGGGTATAAGGGAATGAAGCAGGAAGACTGGAAGGAGGAATAAACAAGGAGAATAAGAACCTGTAGACTCAGGCACTGCTCAGACCTCACGGAAATTTTCTAAGTATAGTGGACAGTGGGTGAGGCAGAAACTCACAAATGGTTAAAGAAGAAAGAAGTGTCTGCGGAGAGCTCAGCCACAGTGGGAAACACACCACACCCTTGTCCCCCAAGGTTCAGGGACCACTGAGGAAGAGGGGATAGAGTGATTGTAAGAGTCAGGGATCTGGGAGAATTGGAGCAAAACAATATGTTCTGGACACGGTAGGACCACTGCACTTGACCTCAGCAGCTATGGTTGCCAGCACGAGAACAAGCCAGTGGATATCCCAGTAGGGAGGGAGGGCAGCCTCACAAGGCCCTACCCCTCCTGTAGCTGAGGAACTACTGACAATCCTGACTTCTGACAGGAGGGTTAGTTTTTTTTTTAAGAGTCTGGCCCCTGGTAGGTTGCCCAGGGTCTAGGGGATAATCCCATACCTGTGAGTATACGGGCAGCATGAACTGGAGTCAGTGGCTTTCTTTGGATGGACTTAGAGGAGTTAAGTGGAGGAATAATTAATAAATTAATTAAAAAAATTTAAAGGTAGGGCATTCAAAGGGTTTAATATGATCAAAGTGTATCACATATACCGAAATGTCTAAATGAATTGTTTTGTATGATTAACTACACAATGAATTACTTTTTTATTTATTTATTATTATTATTATTATTATTATTTTGGTTTTTCGAGACAGGGTTTCTCTGTGGTTTTGGAGCCTGTCCTGGAACTAGCTCTCGTAGACCAGGCTGGTCTCGAACTCACAGAGATCCGCCTGCCTCTGCCTCCCAAGTGCTGGGATTAAAGGCGTGTGCCACCACCGCCCGGCAATGAATTACTTTATATAATTTATATGTACACAAAGAACAGTACTTGGCACAGACATTAGCTACTACTAGTATAATGAGTGTCCCACCGGCTAAGTACACATTTGCTCCAGGAGAGATGAGCACAGAATGTTTCAAGTTAGTTGTCATGAAAATTTTGGGAAATTTGGGAATTAGAAGTCTTGCCTTCATTTCTCACTTCCCCATTTCTTGACTTTTTGTTTCTGCTGCCTCCATTCCCCCAAAGGTACCCTGGCACCGCCTAATCAAGATGTCACATCCAGTGACTTCAACATCTTATCTCTTAGAGGGCACACAACTTTCAGGGGTCAAGTGCTCTAACACTACCAGCTCTCAACAGAGGAAGAGGGGGTTCTGTGGATGCCCCAAAGTTGCTTTGTGACAGACAGGAATTACCCACTTCTCTGGGTCATTTCTTTAACCGAGCAGCAGAGGCTTTATTTCTAGGTTGACAAACGGGGTGGGAATCGTAAAACTGAACGTGCTGTTGTGTGAGGCTTTCCCTGTCTTTTCTGACATCTGCATCCTCTGCTCACAAACCTGGCTACAGAAAGGCCCTGGGCCAGCCAATACTTTAAGAGGGCTATTGTTTTCCTTGGTGTGGCTACGCTCTGTGTCCCTCCACCGCATGAAGACCCTGCTTCCTGGTGGGTAATGTTTTCCCTTCCCCGTGACTAGCCTTTCTGGAGCTGCGTTCCTGTTTCCCTGCTGGCTCACTTGTTTCTTTGGGCTCACTGCCTTGTTTGGCGGTTTTTAAGCAAACGCTCTGATAGATGCCAGGAGGTGAGAAGAAGGACCAAATGGATGCAATCACGGACAAACAGACTGGGTGATGGATGAGCCTTTTCCCCAGGGAGTTTGGGGCAGGAGCAGCCCCAACTGATAAGTTCTTCCAGAACTAAGTAATTCAGAAACAATGCAGGGACAACCTTACCTCTCAATCTCTTTCTCTCTCTCTCTCTCTCTCTCTCTCTCTCTCTCTCTCTCTCTCTCTCTCTCTCTCTCTCTCTTGTATTGATTAAAGAAAATGCTTAGCTTGTGGCATATCTAGCTAAACACAGCGACAGCCAGGATAGACTTGACCACAAACAGCCCAAATTGCTTTAGAAATAACAATCGAGGAGGCGCATGGAAGGAAGGAAGAAGTTTTTAAAGGGCCTCTATCCAAATATTTTCTTTCTTCTAAGTCTTGAAAAAACACAATATAACCATTTCTTCTTCCAAATGATCTCACAATTATATATTGAGGAGAAATAACAAGTGCTTATTTTTATTTGATAGATGCTCCTTCTGGCTTGATTCATGCCTGTGTCAGTCTCCCCAGGACTAAGGGACAGTAGAACACAGCTGTATCTCGAGTGTTATGTTGGTATCAGAACAATTCCTGTGCAGAAGGGGGCTATACGACCTTCCTTATTCCCTCTTTGCAGACGTCCTTGAGTCCTTGAGACGGATGTGAGCGGAGTTTTTCAGCCTTCATGCAAAACAACCATCTAAACATAACAGATGACATCAGCTTGGGCTTTTCAATTCCTGGATGGCAGCGGCATGTTAATCCCAGCCTTCATCCTGGATTTCATAAACTAAAACAAGAGAGGCTGGCAGGAGCTCAGCGCTGCCGCTGGGTTGAGGAAATTGATGACGGGGAAGCATGCGGGCAACGCAGTGTATAAAACTCATAAACGTGTAGGCAGAAGCTCAGCTACTACTTTGGACGGCTGCTTCCCGCCAGCAAAGACCTCGACGGCAGGGAGCTGAGCCCGAGCCAGCTGGGAGACATGAAGAGCCTCTTGCTGCTGACCACACTCCTGGTACCTGTGCACCTGGCTATGGCCTGGAGCGCCAAGTACGCGGTGGATTGCCCAGATCAGTGCAACAACAGTGAGTGCAGAAGTAGCCTGCGTTGCAAGAGGACAGTGCTGGATGACTGTGGCTGCTGTCAGGTGTGCGCCGCGGGGCCCGGAGAAACCTGCTACCGTACAGTCTCAGGCATGGACGGCGTCAAGTGTGGTCCGGGGCTGAAATGTCACTTTTACAGTGAGGAGGATGATTTCGGCGACGAGTTTGGTATTTGCAAAGGTAAAGAACAACTCCTTGCTTCCCACTGTGCAGGGCTCCCTCAGGGTCATTTAGTCAGCTTGGGAGGTAAGTTCCTCCTCTTTCCTCCTAAACTACCAGGGAAAGAAGTACCGATGGATGCAGGAGGTGTGCTTGGAAGAGAGGGAATTGTATCTGCAGGAAGACTGGGCATGCAGCGTGCAGGAATCACAGCAAGGGTCGCAGCATTCCACCCTGCATTTAGATTCGAGAAAGAAGGTTGCAGGGGTAGCCTGTGTGGTTTCCTTTTCTGGAAGGCTTTAGAAACTTGACAGGTAGTCTGTTCCAAATGGTGTAGGTGTCCTTTCCTCTGTGAGCCAATGATTACAGAGGTCCTCCTGAGATAACCTCGTGGAGTGGTTTCCAGCCCCAGATTTAACCAGCCTTTGATCTTGAAAGAGTTCGCAGGGAGGAGTGCCTCTCTCAAGCTTAACTATTTCTGGTGAACACCAGCGTACTTTATGGCGTAGGGTGGGCTTAAGTCAGTCTAAGAAATAACTCATGCTCTTGCAGGAGGGTCCCCTGAAGTATAAAATAAACCTAATTTTATTTGAAAAAATTTTCACTTGGCCAGAAAATAGCAGATGTTGTAAGACAGGCAGAAATAATAAAAGTCTAGAAGCCTGTTTAAAAAATAAAGTGGGTATTTTATAGATTAAAAAAATTAAATTATGATTAAGACAGAAATCATAGCTAAATGATACATTGATGTACCTGTAGAATTTCTATCCAAACTTAGCCACTAAATTAATATTTTTGAATGTATAAAAGAGAAATGGTTACTAAAAAGTCTTCCGTACATAGATGCCATATGATCTTATCATTATGTATTATTGTGATTAAAAGCAATGTACTGTAGAATTTTATCCAGTTGTATAATACAAAGAAGCTGCCCAAATCAGAAAAATATGTTCTCAGAAATTTCTAAGTAACTCATATTCTATATGTTCAATAAATCACATCTTTTCCTGAATGAAAATCATACAGAATTGAGGCAATCTCATCAATTTTCATTGTAGAAAATAGTTTATAAAGTCATCATCTTTTAGTCTGTAAAACCTTCCAGAAAGAAACTCTAGAAAAATTCGGAATTTTTTTATTCTTTGGCTTATATTATTTTTGATTAAGACCGACAAGAGGCGGGCTGCCGAGGAAATATATTCTTTGGTGAACACACTTATACACATTTCTTTCAACTAAATAGGCTCTGAGTTTTCTGGAAATTACAGGGCTCATCTGCCAAGAAAACAGCACCTCACATAAGGAAATCAGGGTGGACGTGGTTAGCCCAGTCTTGCCTATGATATAACGAGCGAATGTAGGGGAACTGCTTTTCCTTTGGCATAAAAACAGCTCTGTAAATGAGGTTATGAATGGACAGTGACCTCTGTGAGGCGGAGGTTAGTGAATTACGATGTTAGCAGTCTATTTTGAATTGCTCTTTCTGGCATCCTCTGCATTGCTGCAGAGTTCAGTTTCGAGCTGTTTTTTTTCGCTCCTGGAAATAATAGAGTGTGTGGGTTCTTCTCTATTGCTGCAGGTGAATTCCAGATTTCGTTTGTTTGTTTGTTTAGCATTTAGATGTTTGGCCCCATGTGGCTGGCTAGCTATTGAGCAGCCAACACTTATTTATAGAATGTTTACTATCTGACCCGCACATGGGGGGGGGTTGCCCTGGACCTGGAGCTGGGAAGTTGGCTAAGGTTTTCATTTTCAGCATTGCTGAAGACAGTCACATCCTAACCCTGTGCTTTTCTGCCAGAAGGGCTTTTCAGATCTGTCTTAAGGACTTTTCTTTCCAGGGTAAGGAGGGTGTATAGCAGCAGAGCCTTCTATCCTTCGAGCGGCAGGGGAAAGATCTGTGCTGTCTCCTTAAAGACCTGTTTCATGCACATCCATCTTGACCATCCAAGGCACTGCTGAGGGCTAGACACTCCGTTCCTCACAGCCTGTCTTGATGCATGCGTGATTGTACACTGGCAAGGATACCTCCATGCCGAAAGAAAACATCTTCTGCCAGGGGTTCCCAACCTTCCTAATGCTGCGACCCTTTAACACAGTTCCTAATACTGTGCTGACCCCAGCCTTAAAATTATTTTTGTTGCTACCTCATAACTATAATTTTGCTATTGTTATGAATCGCAATGTAAATATTTTTTGGAGCTAGAGGTTTGCCAAAGGGGGTCACGACCCACAGGTTGAGAACCAGTGTCCTACACGGATGCTCCTGAGTTAACCTTGTGAGGTACTGTTACGCTACAAACCCTGCTCTTTT
Source organism: Neodon shergylaensis (assembly GCA_025134845.1). Classification (NCBI taxonomy): domain Eukaryota; kingdom Metazoa; phylum Chordata; class Mammalia; order Rodentia; family Cricetidae; genus Neodon; species Neodon shergylaensis. The sequence goes on along the minus strand of JABTXL010006268.1, from coordinate 31,013,542 downwards.
AATAAGGGACAGAATTCTTTAGTTCACTGTAGCATTTCTTAGTCTAAGTATTACTAAATCTCTGAAAGCTTCTGGGTTTTGGTATGTGTGCAAGCCCCCAGGTGTGTAAATCCCAAGGTTTCTTGCTCACGTAGTATCTTATCTTTTCAGGGAACTTGATTAATGAATCCTTTTAACAGCTGGGGGAGTTAGTGAAGCCCTAGCGCTGTCCTGAGAGAAAAGGAGCTTTGTAAGTGTGGGAGCAGGGAGCTGGTTATTTTGTGGTCAGGTGGACTGACAAGCCCCTTAGCCCTTTAAAATGATGAACGATCAACTGCCGTAGTTTAAAGAAACCCTCACACCTATCAAAACTCTTCGAGGAGTTAATACTTACATGTCTTCTATTTCCCATCTTCACTGAGCTGTGACCAAAATAACCTGTGAGAATCTGTGTTATCTACGAAGAAAACAAAGAGACTTGTCCAAGGGTGGGGCTGCCAAGAAGCCTCAGTGGATAAAGGCACCTGCTGTCAATATTGAACACCCCAGGGGGAGCCCCATGACCCAACCAGCTCAGCAAGCTGTGCTCTGACTTCCACACATGTGCTGCACAAATGCACACACATGCATACACCCATGTCTGCACGCACACACATGCACACACACACATGCACCTACACAGAGGGGCACACAAACACGTGAACTCACGAACACACATACAGTTGCACACACACATGCATGCATACGTGCCTGCAAACACACACACACACACTGAACAAATAAAATAAGTAAAGAAAGAGAGGGAAGTATTGTTAAAAGTCTAGTATAAGGAGACTGGTTAGATGTAGCTAGCTTAAGTTTCACATCAGGAGAGTAAGCCTGAAGCAGGTGTTATCTGGCCTTACTATGTGGTTTCCCATTTATGACTTTAACTTTCAAACCCTGGAGCTTTTGAGAAGTGATCTTCATTTACCAGTTAAAGTCAGGAGATTGATTCAAATCCTAAGGCTGTCACTCAGGGCTGGGAGGGTGAAGCCTATGCTTAACAAGCAGCAATCTCTTTAACCCCCTCTCTGCCCTCAGACTGTCCCTATGGCACTTTCGGGATGGAATGCAAAGAGACTTGCAATTGCCAGTCGGGTATATGTGACAGGGTGACTGGGAGGTGCCTGGAATTTCCCTTCTTCCAGTATGCAGCAGCCAAGTCGCCCAGCAGGACCGCCGCCCCTCACACAGGTAAGCGTGACCTCCCTGTAAAAACCATGGAGTAGAAGAATATGATGTTTATCTGAAAGAACTTGTTTTTTTGTTTTGTTTCGTTTTTTTTGAGGGTGGGGAGGAGAGGATGGGTAGTCATTGAGTTTGGTTGCTGTTATTGTTTTCAAGATAAATCTCACTGATAGTTCTGAGGTTACTATGGTTTCTCATAGAGTTTACTACATCTTAATGAATTAACAAAAACAAATCTGTCATAAAAAGCAACCAACCAAGATTCGTGAAGTTCTTGGAACTCTTTAGCGATCTTTTTTTATATACTCACTAGACAAAACTATTTCTCTCCCATGGAAAGAGAGCAGTGAGGGATTTGTTGGATCAGGTTTAAGAGCCACGATAAAAAGTACAGGCCACTCCTCCTCCTCTCCCTACCTCTACTTCCCTCGTCCTTCATCAAATGGAAGCAATAAAATGGAATAATTGTGTTTTCATGGATTTTGAAGCTGGTAAGAATTAATCCCCATGGTGAGATCCAGGGCACAATAAAACTGGAGCAATGCTTCCATGCCACTTGGCGGATCCGGGCTGTGCCACTGTGAGCTGTGCTCTGCTGTAAGATGGTTCTGTGCACGCATTTGTTTATCTTGTTGATAAATGGCCAAGCACACAGAACTCTATCAAGGTAAAAGCAATTCATTTAACATGATCGTACCAAAAGAAATCAATATGTAAAATAGCATCTGTCATTAGAGTTTCTGTTACACATTACAAAATTGTTAAAAAAGAATAGATTTAAAATATGAAAAACAGTGAGTATGTGAGGCAATGGACATGTTAATTAGCTTAATTTAATCATTTGGCAATCAAATTATATCCATACATATGGATATATATGTAATTACACTCATATGTATATATATATAAGATGTTTAAAAATTAAGTAATTAGAAACCCCCGCACTCACTCTTGGAAGAGGAGAGGTCGCTCGGTGGTGAACTCCACCTGTAACTCCAGCTCCGGAGGGATCTCTTGTTTCTGCAGACAAAATACTCACATAAGCCTCCGTCCATAGCTAAAAATAAAATTGTGAAAGCAACATTGTGGCTTTACAGAGTTATAAGAGGTCATTTGGAGAAAAGAAAAAACTTCACTCTTAAAACCACAAAATTTAACCACAACAGCCAATATCAATAAACTATACCTCCTCCAGACAGAAAATAGCCACTCAAATCGACTTTATTTGGGTTATGTTTCTGGTCCTCTGCCCTTGAAATTAATTAAAGTGTGAAATTCAGCAAATGTCCTTATTTCTTCTGTTACCCTCTTCCAAGATTGTGCTTTTAAGTCAATTGGTAGTTTTAAGTATAACTCTGGTCTTATATGCTAACCCTTATTAAATGAATATCTTCACGAACAATTAATCTGCAGACTGAGACAACAGTTTAAATCATGTGACTTATCTTTGTAGTCTTTGACAAAACAGGAAGCTGTAGTTTAAGACTTGAGTATCTGTTTTTGTGATTTTTGTGTAACATTTGAAGACAAATCTGTTAGGATCCCCAGCGTATCTAGTATTGCTGAAGCACAGCTTCCATCTAGTGCCAGAAACCTTTCGAGTAGCCCAGGACTCCCTGGTGCCCCTCTCCCTCACATTCTCCCAGGTCCTGGGAACTATCCATGGGCACCACCAAGCTGTCTCTCCGATCTGGAAATGCTTCCAAGGAGCTGTTCACAGAACAGATTTGAGATCTATTTTCTTCGCTTACCTAGTCACCTTAAGCATTTTTAGCTTCTTTTTATCTTTTATTTTTCTTTTTAAAAATTAAGCCAGATGCTGACTTCTAGGCTACTAGACTTATAAAGTCTTATAAAAGTACTCTATTACAGGTTGGTCATTATATATTACGATATACACACACACAAAGTATTTCCAATTAAAACTGGGTATTGAGAGTTTGCTTAGAAATGTAAAAAAAAAAAAAATCAGTTGGTTTCCTTTCTTTTTGGCATCCGTGATATTTAAAAGACTTTTACTCAAGGAATCCTAGTCAACCTCAAGTTCAAGAGGGGCTAAAGATGTCTGAAAAATCTAGACCAGCTGCCCTGTTTGGCTGTGCCTTGCCTAAATGGGATTTGCCTATCTTTGTGCTACAGTCCACAGGGAAGAACGTGGCTACTTATTTCTACCGTAGGCGTCTGTCACAGCACAGTACAAACCCGTCTGAGCCCATCCTTTGAGAACGGATGGATTGACTCTCGGGTCCCCCATCATAGGTTCTCCCATTGCACGACGTCTTCTTCAGCTTGCTACTTGCTGATTTGTCAGTAGTCGTCTTGGCAGTGGTCTTCCTGATCCTACTTGTCTCCGCTGAAAATTTTTATTCTTTTTTTGCAGTCAGTGTCCAAGAACTGAAATTCATGAGTCCCATTTTTTTTAAGGGAGTTGGGTGAGGCATGAGAATGCCCAGTAACCATTTATCTGCCAAGTCACAACTAATCTTGCGCCATTCTATTTCAGGATGTACACTGTGGACACAAACGTGTCTCGTCCTCTTAGAAGCAGATTCTAAATCTTATAAACCTTTCTTGTATGAAGAGCAGGAAGGATAGCTGCCTTCAGACTATACCAAAAAAAAAAAATAATTCTTTTTTTTAATGCCAGTGAATATAAAAATCTTTTAAAGAGATTGATACTTGCAGCAATTGATCACTCACTGGGATCACTGGGATGTGTGTTAAGTATTTATTGTGTTCCTAGAATTGCTGTCCATGCTAGGGATACAGGTGAGCAAGGCAACAAATGAAAGAAAATCCTGCTTTTTTTATTTTTTTATTTTTTTATTAAGCTGGGATTCCAGTAATAGAGTGAGATGATGTTGGGAGAGGGCAGCTACACGTACACACCAGAAGATGATGGTGGTATATAGAGAGAATGTTACCAAGGTGTCGTCTTCCCTGAAAGGGCGGTTCCGGGCCATTCAGTAGAGTTAGCAGAGAACTTTGAATCAAAGATTTATTTTAAATTCCATTAAAAGACAAAAAGCAAAATGAAAGAACCCCATGCTTGATCTTTGACTTACGGACATTTGGACACAATTGGTGTGCCTTCTGATTGCAGAGCGTGATGTGGCGTCTGGAGATGGCAATGCGGTGAGAGAGGAGATTGCTGAAGGGAACGCTGCTCGGCCCTCGGTAATGAAATGGTTAAAGCCACGCTGATCCTGCCTGACATTTGCTAGGAGAAGGCTCCACTTCAGTGACCAATGTTCATCCACCATTTTAAGAGCTGTCTAGAGCATGGACTATGGACATGTAATTTATGGAGATCAAGTGTGTTTCAGAGAGGATCCAGAAAAAAAATATAGGCAATATACAACCCATAAAACATGTATGACTGAACACTTTTAGATATTGTTAAATATTTAAATGTATATAGATCTTTTAAATGCATTTGTGTATGTGTGTGTGTGTGTGTGTGGTACCACCAAGGAACTAAACATGCAATTGAGGTGGTCTAAAAGTTAATAAATAAAAGCTGGAGAATCCGTGGGCCCTTTGGCTTGGATGTTCATTCTTGTTGAGATACACGTTGAAGAGAGAGTTAGGAGTGAGAGAGAATGAAGGTGGTAGTAAAAGTAGGGGGTTATAGCATTTGGCTCTTCCTTGTGGTAGCTCAAAATTTTTCATTTCGTTTTAATTTGGGGAAACAAAACCAGAAAAGCCTTAAAGGAAGTGAGATACTGGAAGCTCCTGGAAATACCATCATTATAGGACCTGCACCTGAAGAGAGTGGGGGTGGGGGCGGGCAAAGGATGAATATGTACTCCCACTACTGGGTTAGTCACTGTGGGCCTTAAGAGATCTAGGAAGTAGTTTGCCTCCTGGGGGATAGAACAGGGTGGAGGTGAATATTTATGTATTTTTCTAAGCAAATCTGTTAGTTTAAATATTTCTCCAACACCCATATTTCCTCCATATTTTAAGGAAATTACACTAACATTGTTTGTTTAAAATGATTAGGAAAAAAACGTGTATAACATATATGGTTCTCAAACATCCATATATGGAAAACTTGTTACTGATGATTACATTGATATTAATAAACATGCAGTTACTGTAGGCTTATAAAATGTTGAAAAATGAAAAACTAATTTTTCTTCGGTGAAATTTAGATTTAAATCAGAAAATGATTTTTTAGATAATTTGGGAAAGGAGAGTTACTTTTCACCAGGAAACATGTTGACTTTAAGATATTGTTTATTCATTTTTTTTTTATTCTTTTAAACTTGGTAGATGACTGGAACTGGAATTACACATGGGAGGACCTTAGCACAAAAAGGACTGTTGTACTAGGTGATGCGGGAAAATATTTGTAAAAATATTTTATTTAGAGTGAAGAACTTATTTAAGACTTATTTCATTATTTACTTATATTTTATTCTTGAGGTTTGCCAACAGAGTTGTGAATGTATAGAAGATCTCTGAATGTAAACAGAATCAGCTGTTAGGGTTATTTTGTTTGTTGAAGAACAATTTATTATTGTTTAATAAAAATGCTACAGTTGTTCCAATTGACTGGTTTCCTTCCAAATTTTACTCAACCAATTCGAGAGTTAATTCACATTAAAGAACAGATGTGTTTCTCCTACCAACAATGGGGGTGAGGGGGTCTTTGCTTCATGTTTCCCTGTACTCAGACTATGACCCTCCTGAAACGTGGGTCTCTATGTACGTGTCCATTTTACTGAATTTTAGTTACTTTCTTCTTCTTCTTCTTCTTCTTCTTCTTCTTCTTCTTCTTCTTCTT
>JABTXL010006268.1:30919820-31007531 GCA_025134845.1 Neodon shergylaensis | reverse complement strand
TTCTTCTTCTTCTTCTTCTTCTTCTTCTTCTTCTTCTTCTTCTTCTTCTTCTTCTTCCTCTTCCTCTTCCTCTTCCTCCTCCTCCTCCTTCTTTTTTCTTCTTCTTCCTTCTCTTCTTCCTCCTCTTCCTTCTCCTCCTTTTCCCCCTCCTCCTCCTTCCCCTTTTCCTTCTTTTCTCCTCCTCCCCCTCCTCCTCTTCTTCCTTCTCCTTCTTTTTCAACTTCTCTCTGTTTATGACTTTGTCTCTGTGTCTCTTTCTATTGAAAAACAAACCCCACATTTTGGTATGTTCTGTTAGGTGTGGAGTTAGGCTTGGGACAGTAGAATCTAGATTGCTATGCGGTGGCTCCTTCACTGTCACTCAGATACCAAACTCAGCACCTATCTTATTCTGTTTTCTATTCCTTCTTTGAAGGTAAAAATAAATTTCCATGAAACAGCCGTTATTCCCAATTCCAGGTAAGGAAATCCCAAATAATTGTCTCCCTTGGCTCTTAACTGTCTGAAGGTTACAGAGCTGCTGATATCAACCCATTTCCACTTCTCTCGGTTCATTCATCTGCTTGTGTTCTTACTCATAATCAACGCTAGCATTTTATTCTCATTGATTTCCTAGCAATTTTGAAAGGAGATGTACTAAAAGACAGATCTTTTAGTATCCCTGGAAGAAGAGAGAAACCTCCGCATGGAAGAGTACCACACCCCAAAAATGGCACATGTGACTCAGCTTGTGGACAAGTTGCAGAAGCATTTGAAGTGAACTGATACAATAATAGGGAAATAACACCCATATATTTTTAAAATCCAGTTTATTTGAGTCTTTAAGTAGTAGAAACTAGGTGTGAATTACATAGAAAGTTACATTTAAAAAGGGTATTTAGCCGGGCAATGGTGGCACATGCCTTTAATCCAGAACTTGAAAGGCAGAGGCAGGTGGATCTCAGTGAGTTCGAGGCCAACCTGCTGTGCAGAAATAATGTCAGGACAGACTCCAAAGCTACACAGAGAACCATGACTCAAAACAACAACAAAAAAAAAAAAAAAAACAACAGCAGCCAAAAACCAAAAAACAACAAACAAACAAACAAAAAGGGGGTATTTATATTCTTACTAAGTTTAAGTAAAAACCACTGAAAATCTTTACTGTCATCCATGTCAACAAAGTTTCACTAAAGTGGCTCAGGTTTCTTTTTGGCTTGAAGTCTAAGCCCCCAGTTCAGATGGATAAATGATAGGTGTTGAAAAATATCGACGGGTAGATAGACAAATGGAAGCCTGGATGCATGGGTTGGGTGGAGGGGTGGCTGCATAGGTAGGTGGATGGATTTGAAGATCATTCTACCTACTGTTCCTCCCAGGGCAGGAGCTTTAAGAGGACATCCCCTCTTTGTTAGTGCCAGGTCTCCTGAGAGCTTTCCAGTTTGCCTATCGGTGTGCAATGTGACTGCAAAAACTAGAAGCCGAAGAAACATCGGTGAACTGGATGGACATGAAGGGTATCTGTGACAGCACAGATGAAACCACACACACACACAGACATGCACACACACATACACACACACACACACACACACACTGAAAACATCACTAAGCAAGCAATAATTTTAGGACAGCTTTGCTGGTAGCCTGACAACTGTCATTTCTTGTAAAAGACAATTTGGAAGGGCTCTTCTGTTTCCACCCTGTTTTATTCTTCCGTTTACATGGTTATTTAGATAGAGGTAGAGGATCCACAAATGCAATGCAAACAGAAATACTTGGGGATTTTGTAAGGACAGGTTGGAGAACATAAAAGGAGAACAGAGGTGGATGACGTGGAGACTCAGGAAGGTATAAGATAATGTGTTCTTTCGGATGGAAAGAAAGACGTTGAAGAAGTCATGCTATGTGTCACTCAGAGACACAGCTGAGCAGAAATGTCTCAGGTGTTTATGGAGGGGAGGGGATGGAGGCCTATCTGAATGGTGTGAAAACCGCATGACAGATGGGTGCTTTTTCCAGAAGGCTGTCTGGGAAGGTCAGAAGGCAATAACCTACCACAGGACAGAAGTTTTAGTGACTGGTACCTCTCAGTAGCAGAGAGCTGACATGCTACAGCAGGATTAGTGATGAGGAGTGATGACAGAGATAGACGCCGACTTCCCAGTGAGCTCTGGAAGGCAGGAGATCCAAGTGCAGTCATTTCAGTGAGACGACTCAGTGGAGTTTGCGGAAGAGCTCTGTTGTAGACCCGGGTGGGTGGTGGACAGCTGAAATCGCAGCACCTGGAAGGCTTAGTCAGGAGGACTGTCATGAATCTGAGGTTCACATGTGCTACATAGGAACAGTATCTCAAGCAAGCAAGCAAGCACATAAGCAAAAAGTAAGAAGCCAAAGAGTGCTGTTGTTGTATATTCATTGTCAAAGTTCAAGTCACCATGCCATACCTAATTTTTGTGCAAAAATATATGCATGGATTAGTCAAGGGATCAGGGATGTTTATTTTATTCTTTGCACCTTTATGTACTTTCTAAAAAAATTCTAGAGGTAGGTTCTTGTTTTAATTAAGAAAAAGAATAAGGTAATCTCTATTTTTGATTATTAAGAATATGATCCTTCATGAGTTTTGAGATGTGTTTTTATCACCTGGACATTCAACTGTGAAAACAGAACTTCGTTCCAAGTGAGTGTAGCTCTCTGCTGGAGCAGATATTGTCTCACCAGAAGCAAGCTTGGGAATCCACAGAAAGCACAAATAAAGGTCTTTGGAGCAAAGTGAACTTTTAAAATGACAATCCACTTCTGCACCTATGCTATCTGCTTCAAGCAGGTGGCTCAGGCCACCAGGGTTTAACAAACCATTTCCTGACACCTGGGGAGCTGGTAAATATTTCCTGTTTTTGTTGTGTCTAGAGAAAACAGGAATTAACAACTTGGAAGTGCCCATCAAACACTCATTGTGGATGACCTCTACATGGGCAGTTTTCAGAGCGAGACACCCATTCTCTTAAAATCTACCCGAATGATGTCTCTTCAGAGAAAGGCCACTGTTAGAATAATCTGACCATTGAACTGGAAGGTGGAAGAGAAGCTCTATCAGAAAGGGCAGTGGCACCTAGCAATGTGTGGAATCTAGCTAACAACCCAGCTGTAAACCTGTCTTAGTGTGACTGATGAAGGAGCCCTGAGCATCCTGCCTGGGGTGCTGAGCTAACCGCATAGTTAGTTAGCATGTCTTAAAAAGACAATTACCACCTCAGTGTTGTGCAGGAGGACCAGAACCTGGAAGTTTTTGCATCAGAGAGAGTCAGGGTGAATTCACCCTGTTACTTGGAAACTACTGACCTCAGGTTAGCTGCTCAACCTTCCTTCTCCTCCATGTCCTCTATGTGTAGTGTGGGCAATGGCTTATATCAGTGTTGCAATAACCTCTCTATATACTCTATAGAGCCCGTGGACTCCCTCCACTGTGCCTGCCCTATATCGAACTTCCCAGTACTTGATGGGCGTTTGTGTTATTATCAAAGTCAATCCCATTATTTCTTTTAGGTTTCATTTATTCATTATTGCAAGACTGAAACATTTAATGTATCTTACATATTCCTTTTTCAGTGAATAGAAACTGACTTCGGGACAAAATTAAAGCCGTCCATTAAAGGTTAATAGCTCCGAGTTGAAATCCATTTAGCATCATTTGAAACTCTCACAATTCTGCAAACAAGTGACTATTTTTAAAGACAAATAATAGTGTTTTATTTAGAGTGCCAAACAATTATTAGCATATGACTCTGAAAACAAACCCCCAAAAAAGGTACAATGCTTCACAGTAATGCGAGGGAGCCCTGCAGATGTGGCACAGGTCCCTGCGGGTTATTTTTAGTTTTCTATTCCTGCCTTTTATTTCAGGACTTGGCTGGCTTCCTTTGTAGCTTCCCCTTAGCTTATTCAGAGGATTCTTCCTTATATAATGCATTTCGAGCTCTGGGTAGAAAAGTCCCAGCTCTTAGAGGAAACCGAGGAATGCCGGCCGGTTCAGGAACTGCTGCCGTTCTTGGCAACACTGAAGTTCTTGGTTTGAAAATACCATAGGAACTTCCTCACCTTGCTTTACTTTCTAGTTATTTAATACACCCAGAGCTACCGAGTGGGTCCGAGGGCAGATGGTAGACACCGTAAGCCTATTTCTGATATCCTTTTTCATGACTAAAAGGAGGGATTTGAAAACAAGCCCTCTTCCCCATCGCTTTATATAAACACAGTGGCAATTCTAAAAATGAGAGTCTGGTGATTCTGAAACTATTTAATCCTTTATCTGTGAGTCAGGCGACCTCAGCGGAGGAGCCGAGGAGCGTTCGCTGTGCGCCCAAGAGTCACAGCGTGTTGGTGTAATCAGTGTCTGTCCCTGTCCCTACAGAGACACTGAGGAGGTGCGACAAACCAAATGGAAATCGAGAGAACGCAATGTCATGTCGAGTCTCTTTTTTACAATTCTTTGGTTGCAAATGAAAAGGAAGACAAGGAGGAGAAGAAGGAAAAGAAGGCAGGAAGGAAGGAGGGAAGAAAGAAAGAAAAGGAAAGAAAAGAAAGAAGGAAAACACTAACTTCTACTAACTTTAACAAAAATGTAATTTATTGGTAGGGTGTGGGATATCTCATAAAATGGAAAAGCCCACCTGTTGAAGAAGCTGGTTTGGAAAATTAGGGTTGCGGGGAAGGTGAGGGACAGGTGGCACCCTCCCTCACTGAATGCTGCCAGTCAGGGTTCCACAACTACCCAGGGTCCCCGGCCTTTCTTATACTCCCTGAGAAGGTAGCTTCAAGTGACCCATCTTAGTGACCAGCTTAACTGTGACAAATATTCTTCCCTGTAGGTAAACTTCGGTTTGGGATGTGTCCAGTTTCGGCTGCATTGTGTTTTGTGGACATGATGCTTTTGTTTGAATTTATTGGTTGCAAAGAACAGAGACCCACCTACAAACACAGTGGTTACAGATGGATGGATAGGGAGGTATTATACAGATACAGAAATGTGAGAATTACTCTCAGTCCTGTTTGTCAATTAAAAAAAAAGGGGGGGGGGGTGGAGGAAGGTTAAATTAGGATGGTTATAATGCCTTCCCTAAGAAAGATTTCAGTGAAGGAAATGGGGGGCCTAGGGTGTGTCTCTCAGTAGCAGTAACTCTGAAACCCCAAATTCAGGACAAGTGCGAACTTTTAGGCTTGCCTCCATGGCGTTTTCCTACTTGGTGGTGAAAACAGGTGGGAAAAGTAAGTCTTGACGTTTTCCTCCATCCATGTGCGTGTTTTTCCCTGACTACATGCACAGCTGCCTCTCTCGGGGCTCTGTGCGTCTAAGTGAGGAGAGAAAAACGTGAGGCCTAACCCCATTTCCCGGGGAAGAACCTGGGTCAGGGTATCAGGCAAATCTTCCCCGCCCATGCTGTTTGTTGGCCACGGCTCTGGAATGCTGCAGCTATGGGACTCTTCTTGCGGAAGGTTTTATTTGTGGCTTTTGGAATGACACACCTTCAGCGCGAAGACGGGAACTCATTATGTTGTGGGAAAAGTTTTTTCCCTTGATGACTCGAAAACATGGGCTTGTTATTCTGAAAAAGCGGAGCACATCCTCATTCCACACAAACAATGTGAGCCAGGCCTGGAGCCGGGCCAAGGTTTTCTATGAATAGAACAGAGAGGAGAGTCTCCGACCCGCTTCCCATTTGCAAAGGAATCCTGGAAGCCATAGCCCAGGAAAGGAAATGCCATACCTGCCCTTAGGAAGTGGGGACAGAGATTCTCTGCTGTCCTCCAGCACACTGCTGGACCAGACTTCTTGTTTAGCCTAGCAAGGGAGCCACGTGTCGGGGGTGACGTTGGCACCTGCCGTCAGAGACACATCAGCCTGTCAATTATTCCTGCAGAAGATGGATTTCTAGGGAATATGTTCAGGTCAAGAATGTCTATACGTTACAGAAACAAGACAGTCTTCTGGTTTCGGCTTCATTGTGTTTTGTGGACATGATGCTTTTGTTTGAATTTATTGGTTGCAAAGAACAGAGACCCACCTAAGAACACAGAGGTTACAGATGGATGGATGGATTATTATAAAGATACAGAAAGTTGGGAAGATGCAGCTGACTCGCTGGGAACTAAGGAGGCTGCCACTCCTCTCCCTTTCTGCAGCCCAGAGACTCTGTTACCTCCTTTATATCTGGTTCCCCCTCCTGTCTATCCATGGAGTTCTGTTTAACAAATAATTGCAATAATAATAGGGTTTGGAATATAACTCAGTTTGTTTGCCTAGAAATACATGAGGTCTTGGGTTTTTAATCCTCAACACCACAAAATTAAAGTAATAGCAATAAATAGTACTATAAATTACATATTACATAAATAATAATTCCATATTACTAATTATATACTACTCACAGTATAGCTTATGATTATTGTGGTTTTGATATGCACATGATCTGAGTACTTTATATGTATTCGCTTGTTCATTCTCATAACTTCTGAAGGCAGGTTCTGTCTTTATATCCATTTTCTTCAGATGGGTATTGTGAGGGACCACAGATGAGAGCCTGTTCTACCTTGACTGGAGGTCAGAGAATTAGAGCATGGTTTTTGCTCTTTCAAGGTTGTTGACAACAGATGTGGCTACAAACAAGAGATGCTGACTTAGGGTGAGGTTAATTAGTATTCTGGGTATAAAGGTGGATCCGCTCCACCTGGACCAAAGGTCAGAGAGTTCAAATCTATCCTTTATATCTTGTTAATGAAGTCTGTGGCCTCCCCTCTTCCCTTCTGGAGTGAAGTATATAAGCACGTGGAAGATAAACGCAGACAGATTCAGTGTTCACGGACTTTCCCTCCTGATGCTGTGCTGTGCTTCTGCCTATGACTTTGAGAGGCTTCTTCTCTCCAGCTTCACTAAGTAGTGCCTCATTCCAAAAGTCATTCCCTTCCGAGCATGCATACCTTCTTAAAAATTTCAGACTTCCAGAAGGAGTCCATTGGCTGTTTCATGAATGAGTAGCTTCTGAGTGTCTGAGTATATTTTGAGAGATAAACCTCTGCTTGTTCACAGGAACAAATTTATCTTTTGAAAAAGAAGCCCAGTGCCACAGCCTTTTTTGTGGATTCGACTGGTTTGACCTATAAAATTTCAGTTTATGATGCTACAAAAGTGGCATCATTCAGTAGAAACTGCCTTTGAGTGTCAATTTTCAATCTTTTTTTTCTTTTTAGTCTAGCAAAAATGATAATCCCCTGTGATGTGGGAGTGAGCTGTACTTTCTGGTCGTGGAGAGAAGTGACAGGCACTTTATGGTACACTGTGTTGCTAGGCTATGATGTTGCTAGGCAAGTGAGATATAGTAAATCCATTCCCAGTTTAATGATATTCTCAATTTAGAATGGATTTCCTTGAGATGCAATGCCACTCAAAGGAGAGGGGTGTCTGGATTGACAGAGGTGAATCCAGCTGGCCTCAGTTTGGTTGAGTCCAGATGCTACAACACCTGGTTAGGATCTTCTACTCCCTAGGACCAGATGAGTCAGGGGAGACATCTAATAACCACAGAACTCTTCTGATTGCTGCAGAAGATAAGTCCAGGGATGTGCTGGGGTTGGAGAGTCTCAGTGCTTTTAGTCCTAATGACCCAAGCCTGCCCAGATCTGCTGTCCCTGGTCCGAGGGAGCACACGTGCATACAGCACTGATGAATTTGGATGTTACAGCTGTAGCCAGCAGGAATGTCTCCCATGTGAGAGTATCAGAGTGCACAAATGTGCAGAGACACACCAGCCATCGGCATGGTCACATAGACAAGTTCTAGGAACGTGAACATCCAACGTTGATAGGATGACAATACTTAGGTACAAAGAGACATGACTCCACTTGGTATGACTAACTAGTGATACGAACTGGGCATCTCAGTCCATCTCCTAGTTTCCTCTTTTGTAGCTGGCCTGTAAGGCTCAGCCCAATATCCTATCGTTTCATCATGTAGGTCTTAAATTATATTTTATTCACCAGAACTGTAAGGATTATATCATGAATGGGATTGGCAGTTGGAGGCCTGAGTCCAGGGAGGATGCTGAGGTCAAGGGGTAAATTCATGGCTTCCTATAAAACACAATGACATGTAAGTAATACAGAGGGCAAGAGAAATGCCCTTTGATCTTATATTGTTCTTGCTGACACCGTAATTGAAACTCTAGCATGGTTACAGTTTCAATTCTTTTTTTCAGTCGAAGTTCTCAGTTATCTCCCACTAAGCTTGCCCACCTCTCTCTACAGTCACCATTATGCTTGCCCATGTCTCTCACCTGCCCACTGGTTTATGGCCAGTTGTGATCCCCTTAACTCTTATTATTTGCCAAAGTAACTCTTGTTCTTCAGATTTTAGTTCAGCTGTTCCTTTGAAGACATCTACTCTCCTTTTTGGTTGGTGACTTTTCTCTCTGACACATTTTCTGAGCCTTGTGTAGTCTCTTAGCAGGCATCTAAGGAGATCCACAATTATTTACCAGTTGCTTAGAAACTGGGATTCTAGTAAGGCTGTATGCTCTGGACAAACAAAAACCATATCTGTTTGTCTCTTGTCTCTGGGCCAAGTGTTTGCTGTACAGTATGGTCTTGTGGCAACAGGGACTCAATATTTTAGTTTCCAGGTGACTTAAACCCAAGGGTAAAATGTACATGGGAAAATTTCCTTTTCATGGTTGTCTTCTGAAGTATACAAGTTTGGTTTGTGATTGGTTAAAAGCAATGAAAGATGAATAGAGAAGATTCTAGAACTTACTCTCTCCCATTCGGTCAAGAGAGTAGATGAAACCAGACTACTTCTTTGAGATTTCCTCACTTAATGTAAACATTAACTCAAACCATCTTGTACGATCCAAGGATGCTCTTGAGAAACACTATGTTTGGCCCTCATTTCGCAAAATGTGAAGTTCCATCTCTTCCAGGGCAGAGAGTACCTCTACAACACCAGGGAGTGATTTCGTGTCCCCCAGTATTCAGTAGGGAGACGGAAATGGGGGACAGAGAATCAGAGACAAGGAAACAGAGACACAGAATGATACCCCACTGATAGGAGCCTTGATGGGCAGGTTAGAACAGTCTCACCTGCTCATCTTTGCGCCAAGGAGAGCCTCAACCTTGGGGCCTTTATGGATCCTCAAAGTCTGGGATGGACGATGCCATCTGAGAGAGACACCAAAGCAGAGTGTGACTGTGGCATGCGCACTTGCTTCGTTTCCTTCCACCAGGGAATCTTAGGGGACACTGGCAGGCTGCAGATTTCCTATGACAGAGGATAAGTGGGATCGTCAGCCCAGCGTGTTTTCTTCAGGAAATCCCTTCTTTGGAGCCCGCAGTTGTGCCCACCCTGTTGAACTCAGACACCTATTCATGTCTCAACCAACCTACGTGTCTCGGTGCTATCACTCACAGTTTGCACTTCTGCACTTGAGGTTTCTATGACTAAAAGGTGACCACACATGTTTTCCCAGGCAGCGGACTTACGCTTGGGTGGTAAATCGTACTGTGTGACCTGCTCAGTTCATAATACACAAAACACTGCTTCCGTCAGAGGCTCTCGCCCGCTTCTTACCTTCACGCTCTCCTTGCCTGGTTCTCAGGCTCCCATTGCTGTCCAGTGTCATCACCTAGAGATCCACACTCTGAGGCGGGGGCATGTGCAGGCCAGGCCTGTTGGAGCAGACAGTGCATGCATGCGTGTGCGTGTGTGCATGCGTGTGTGTGTGTGTATGGGGTATAATATGTGTATGATTATATGTGATTGTGTGTGTGTACATGGAGCATACATGTGTATGAGTATATGTGACCATGTATGTATGGCATGGATGTGTGTGTTTGTAAGAGGTATATGTATATATGATTATATGTGATTTTGTATGTGTGTGCGGGGTGAACAGAAACACATGGGTGGGAGGGTTGAGACTTAGGAGGTTTTCACTCAGGGATCTCAGAGGCAGCCATTCACAAGCCTTGTGGCCCCTGGTGGGCAGGGGGATAGCTGCCCTGGAAGAGTTCCCTCTGCAGAAAGAACTCATGGCCGAGCACACGGTTCCAGAAGAGCAGTGGCAGAAGCAGGAGGGTGAACACAAGGTCTACGCCTGCAACCTGGAAAAGAAGTAGGTGCTGGACAAGGGCAGGTGACCAGGGACAGGACTCTGAGATAGTCTTCGATGTGGGATCTGAACTCGGAGCGTTTGCCTCTCAGCGGCTAGGAAGGGGTTTGGTTTCCCTTCAGTCGGGACGCTCTGTCCACGCCTAGCATTCATGCCTTCCCTACTTCCCTTGCCTGAGTTTCTGTTTAATCTTGGAGCTGGCACCGGTTTTGGACCCAGTATAACCCTCCACTACTCTAAACTCAGCAAATGAGCGGAACCCTTCCTATCCACCCAATACTCTAGTTACGCTTGGGCCCCGGGATTCCCTTTTAGTGCCAACTTGACTAGATTCGGAATCACACCTTTGGGCATGTCTCGGAGAGGTTTTGGAGATGACGTTAATGAAGCGGGAAGACCTGCCCAAAACGTGGGCAGCACCCTTCCATGGCTTGGGACCCCAGACTCAATAAAGAGGAGAAAGAGGGCTGAGCGCCAGTATTCATCCCTTGGTTCCTGACTGTGCATGCCATGTGACCAGGGGCCTCCAGCTCCTGTGGCCATGATTTTCTCACTGTGATGAACTGTACCTTTAACCTGCCGGCTGAAATAGACTCCTCTTTCTCGAAGTTACTTTTGTTCTTCTTATATCACAACAGTAAAAAAGTATCCAGCACAGGCTCACCCTACATTCTGACCAGAAAACGGAGAAATCTCCTCTCCTCTAGACTCCTCCTGCCCAATGGACTGGAGATTTGGTTTTCATTTCTCTTTGGCTTCCAAGACTTACAATCTGATTTATTTATCTTGAGTTTGCAAGTCAAGTTCCTTCACACTCTCTTGTGGCTTTGCCGAGGGCTGCCTCTGTTGTGGGCCCTGGTGTTTGCTCGGCATTGAGCAAGTTTGCACTGAAGCTGTTCTGTGCTCGACAGGGTGCTGACACATCTCAGCCACAGTCATGGGAGACACGGAGCACGCTGCTGTGGGAAACATTGACAATTCAGGCTGGAGAGTCATCAGAAGCTGAAAAATTATAGACACAGTCACACAGTGCTGCCCTGAAAGTTCCCACATTCGGTGAAGAGGGCTCACACTTTTGGGGGATAGACTGATCCTGCTGGGACCGTGTCACTGAAGACAACCTTTCTGAGGGGCTGCTTGCATGAAAACGCAAAAGTCTGAAGACCCGGTTCCCTTGTCCCAATTTGGAAAGCTCTGGATGGTTCTCCTAGTTTTAGAACTTCCAGCAGGTTCCCCTGAGGCATTGTGGGAAGAGAGTCATGGGTCAGCTTCTCCATTTCATCCCAAAGCCGCCTAGTAGAAAATCACCTGCATGCCAATTTCCATTTCAAAGTGGGTGTCTTAGGCAGCTTTCCAGTACTGAAGTAAAATATCTGAGACAATCAACTTAAAGAGCAGAAGAGCAACTTAAAGATAATCAACTTCAAGGTGTGTTTTGTTTGTCTGTTGTGTATGTTTTCTCAATGATTTCAGTCCCAAGTCTCTTGGTCCTTGTTTTAGGTCTGCGATGGTCTTGTACACCATGCCAGGAGCACACAATGAAGGAAGCCTGTGTTTCTCAAGAGAAAAGAAGCTGAGGTCTTAGTGTCCCCTTCATGGGCATACTCCTAGTGGCCCAAGTTCCTTCTACTAAGCCCAACCTCTTAAAGATTTCACAACAATCTGGGAACCAAATCTTTGGTTTGGGACAAAACCAAAGATGGGCTTTTTCTGTGTGTGGGTTATTCAAGGTCCAAACTTGAATAACTGTAGTAGTTTACATCTCAAGGAATGAAGGTTGTGACAATTACCCAACCTGGGGTGCTAATTGGGGTTCAGGTTTCTTTTCAGAGTACACACTTCCCAGTGGACCTGCAAGTGCTGCCTTTTCCTGGTCCTTTGCCTCGAATGAGTTCCTTCTTTTTGAAGTTTACTCTTCCGCCTACAGGGGGCGCCTTTGTGGTGTCGATCAGTAGGGGGACCACCATGGCATTTTATTGGGACTTTATTTTATGGGGACACCATGATTGTGCTTTTCTTTTGCTATGGTCATTAAGCCTCCAGAAAGTGTCCTCTGCCAACCTGAGCTCCAGATCTCCAGGGAGCAGGCGTCTTACTTAAGTTTAAAATAACTGTAAAAGAGATAAAACTATTTCTGGGAAAAAATATTAAGGCAGGAGTGAAATAGAGCATCTTGAATTTGAGGGGAAAATAAACTAAAAGGAAATTCCATAAGTAATCATGAGAGCACAAGTCCTTGTTTTTGTTTTGTTATTGTTTTTTAATCAATCTGAAGAGAAAAAATGGTCAAACAGAAATAGCTTTTCACGTTTAGTACCTTAGATTGGGGAGGGGGGAGGTTGAGAAATCCATGCTGTTTGCTATTTATGCACAACCAAAATATGGTTTTCAGGGTCATAACTCTCCTAACTATTGCCATAACTCACCACTATACTCTTGGGCTTTGGGTAGATAGTAGTCAGGAACCAGCAAAAAGACACCACAATTCCATCAAGGCTCAAGAAACCCTAGACTTAATATCCAAAGTGTCCAAGTGGCAAAAATGGAAACATTCTTTGTAAAGAGAATTTTAAGATGGTGGAACTGGTTTCAGGATTACCTTGAATTGTTACTTCTTCGTTCTCATACCAAGAAGAATGCACGCTTAAAGACAGGGAGGTCATTGTGGGTACCCCTGATGAATTCGGTCTGTTCCACACATGGTAGAAGAGACGTAAGTGTGTAGTTATGAATGAGGAAATTAATTAATGATCCTTGTTTTGACTGATCAGCCCTACTCTTTCTCACAAGCTGTCTGCCAACGGATTGATTTACTGTATTTACTAAAACCTTTGGGAACCAGATAAAGATGGCAAAAAAAAAAAAAAACCCAAAAAACAAAAAAAACCCTCACAATTCCAAAGACAGACAATGATACAGAGAGGAAAAAATAAAGGGAACAGGTCTGAATGGTGGTCGGTACAAGTCTACCAGGGACTTAGGGAAGATAGTCAAAAAAGATTAACTGAGATTTGAAGAGGTCTGATCAGGAATAGTGTGTTCCAAGGAAGAGCAATGAGAGCAAGAACAAAAGCACGGGGATTTGTATGATCAGGGCCTAGGAGGGTCTTTAAGTAATTTTACATGACTAATGAATCCAGAAAGTAGAAAGATTTAATGAGAAACTCGTGGACTGCTCAAGAAAGTCTTTGGTGTTGTTACGTGAAGGCTGATTGATGCCTTTCTTCCGTAGCAGACAACAGAAGCTAAGGATGACATGGTGGTGATGATGCTCTATATAAAGGATGAAAAATACAAGGAAACCAGATGACCGGTTCCGAAGACTGTCATTGTGACTTTTATTTTCTCAAAAAATAAGAAACAATTTTAAAGGTGCTTGTGTGGTATAGTCAACAAGAATTTGGTGAGCAGTTGTATAAGGGCCAAGAGAAGGATGAAAACTGAGGATGGATTTGGACTTTAAATTTGGATGCCAGGAAGGTGTTTGTTATGAAGTGAGATTATATACTTTCTGCCTAAGACACAGTAAGTACCCGTGGAACATGTAGATGGAGATGTTTAGAAGTATAGCTTTGTCACTTGGGCACAATACAAATCTGGATTGGAGACCAATGAGAAAAATCAATGCCTGATGTTGAATAGTTTTATTTCCATTTTTTAAATGAAAACATTGATAGCTTTATGCACATTCTTTGTTGCCTACTTCACAGTTTTTCCCCCTTATCATTTGCGAATATATAATTTTGCCTGATTATGGATGCCCAAGGAAGATGGTACCAACTGCAGTCCTGATGAATGTTATCTGTGACTCAAGGTCATTCAGTCCTGTTTGCCTAAGTTGATCTGGAAACTTGATCACCCAAGTCTACCAAATGAATCATAAGGGCTATTTACCAGAAGGATGGTGGCAAGGAACCCGATGAAGGGTTAGAAAGACAAGCTGTATTTATCCATCAGACACGGGGATGTCTAAGAGGCAGAGAAGCCATCTTGTTCCAGCCTGAGGACAAAGGCAAAACACAGAAAAGTAAGCGGAACCCCCAAATGATTGCAAACAATTGTAAAGAAAGGGTATGAGACACATGACCAGCACTCACAGAGATTCCACCTACCTCAGCCTCAGGTGTGCTAGGATTAAAGGCACCAGAATAAAAAAACAAAACAACAACAACAAAAAACCCCAACAACTCTGGAGAAATGTGAAGTAAGTACAATTGAAGAAAGAATTTTGAAGTATGTTTGACATCAGCTATTAAGATAAAAATTGCTTTTGGGAACTGTTAATTTTCACCTGATGGAGTTTCAGCAAAGGAATGAGAGAATAGGAAGAAGTTCTACCAAATGCTCCCTAGATAGATATATTGAATTTCCTCTTTCTATCCTACTGTTTAAATGGAAGATCTTTGACAAATATTTTTGTGGGCCCCTAAACCTGTCATTAACTTTATACTTAAAATATTCAGCCTGGTATTTAGTTCTTAAAGATCATATTGTCAGGCCAGATCTTTTGTTTGTTTTTTTTAAAAAATGGAAAGTATTTATAACATAATAGTCAAGAACCAAAATTGCTGCTGTCAAACCACATAGTCACCAATATTTTTAAAAAGTCCCCAAAGATTTTTTTATAGAAGAAAATTTTAATAGGAGAAAAACTCAAAAATTGAAATACAAAGTTACCCTCGGCAATTTAAAATGAGTTCTCATTTCAGGTTTTCAGTAGACCTAAGACTTAATGTGTTGTGCTTTTTTTTTTTTCATTTTTTAGGAAAAATTGCAAACATGTTCATTGTTGAATATTGAAGTCATAACAGACTTCTGCCAAAACAGTTCAGTATGATCAATCTTTTTTTTTAAATATTTATTTATTTATTTATTTTGTATGGAGTTAGCCAGAAGAGGGCACCAGACCTCAATACAGATGGTTGTGGACCACCATGTGGTTGCTGGGAATTGAACTCAGGACCTTTGGAAGAGCTGGCAATGCTCTTAACCGCTGAGCCATCTCTCCAGCCCCAGTATGATCAATCTTAATGCCTTTTGTTGCAAACACATATCATGACAATATTTAGAAAAATAATAAAAAGACAAAAAAAGTATCTTTGTGAACAGTCTTCATAAAATGGGAGACAGGCGGTTATAGTGAGCAAGGCTGAAGCCATGGGCATGCTGGGAGACTGTGCTCAGTGAGGCTGAAGCCATGGGCAGGCTGGGTGACTGTGCTCAGTGAGGCTGAAGCCATGGGCATGCTGGGAGACTGTGCTCAGTGAGGCTGAAGCCATGGGCAGGCTGGGTGACTGTGCTCAGTGAGGCTGAAGCCATGGCGTGCTGAGAGACTGTGATGAGCAAGACTGAAGTCAGAGGCACACTGGGTACTGAGATGGAGCTAGAGGTTTGGTTCTGTAAGAAAAATCAGGACCAAAGCATTTGTGCCAAACAGAAAACAAGAACCAGACTCACTTGAAATGGAAGGAGAGGGCAGACTTCCGCATATGTGAAAGGAGGCTGAAGTCCCTTGTCTTAGTTAGGATTTCTGTTGCTGTGAAGAGACATCATGATCATGGCCACTCTTATGAAGAAAAACATTTGACTGGAGTGGCTTACTTACAGTTCAGAGGCTCAGTCTATTATCATAATGGGACATGGCTACATGCAGGCCGATGTGGAGCTGAAGAAGTAGCTCAGAGTCCTACATCTTGCAGGCAACAGGAAGTTGTCTGCAACACTGGGTGGTATCTTGAGCATATATATGAGCCCTCAAAGCCCGCCTCCACAGTGACTCACTTCCTCCTAACAATGCCATCCTTCTGGGGGTCATTTTCTTTCACACCACCACACTCTTCCAGGGAAGATGGTTTGGGAAAGCTTTGGAATTAGAGGAAACCTGCCAACATTGTCCAAAGAACTTAGGTGGTCTTTGATTACATGGCTGAATTTACAGTGTCTTCATAAAATGTAAGCTTTGTGTCCTGCCAGGGGCCATGCAGAGTAGGTGGCACCTGGTAGAGAAAACTACAAAGCTATTAATGGAGACTCTTACTCAGAGGAGGAAGTCAAAACAAAATAAAAAGACACAAATCCTCCAAACTTCCACTCAACAATATGGCTGAATACTAGCATCATAAAACACTGCTCAGAAAATCATGCAATAAAATCAATAACTGGAGCATAAACCTGCTAAAAATGAGATTTTGGGGGTAGAAACCAAGGACCTTGAATAAACTTAAATCTTTATAAAGAAATAATATATGTGTGCAAATAGAAATAAATGTGCTCAGAGCAAAGAATTATGAAAGTGAACCAGATTTTAAAAAATCCCAAAAATGTAAAATATAATTTTAAAATAAAAATTCTAGGAGAGATTACCCTAGCATGAATGCAGAGGCAGAGCTGAGGATGAGCACAGAATTCTTGGAAAATCAGCAACAAAGGAGCAAAGGAAATAGAAGCTTCAACAAGGAGGAAGAGTATGCTGAAAACTCTTTCCTTGGTTAGCATTGAGAGTGAAGAAGAACAGGAAAGAATCAAAGGCTAAAGCAAAAAGACAAGGTCTCAGGTTGAAAATACATTTTAGGGTGATGGCGGCACACACCTTCAATCCTAGCTCTCAGGTGGTAGAGGTAGGTAGATCTCTGTGAGTTCCAGGCCAGCCTGGCGTAAAGAGAGAGTTCCAGGACAGCCAGGGCTGTTACACAGAGAAACCCCATCTCAAAGACAAACAACAACAAAACAAGCTGTTACCAGTGACTAGAATTTGGAAGACTCAGTCAGCAGCAGTCCTGGTCCCAGAGTCCTACGGCACACCCTCGTTCATTAGAGAGAGTATTTTACATTTAAAATCTAGATACTAGTGAAAGCAAAATTCTTATCCTAAAAACAAATTATCAGTTGGCATGATGCTCCCAACAAGAAGGCTTACAAGTAGGTATTTACTAGGCGAGAGACTGGGCGGAGTGGGTTATATATACAGTGGGTTGGACATACAGCCAGTATATATCTAACTTCCCGTGAGATGAGTTTATCTCCCCCCAATCCGCTTATTTTCTGTTATTTAGTACTGACCTTTGAACAAATCAGCTGTAGCAACATTAGCTTTTATTCAGTAGCCATGACAACTGGTACAGCAAGTGCACAGATAAATGTCATTAGACGCCTCTTTCCCTCAAGGAGACAACACAATGACAGGCCTCTGAGACTTTTGTCGTCTGCCCCACATCGGGCACACTGCTGCCTGTACTGAAGAATTTCTCCCACTAGCTCAGATGTAACCGGGACATGGGGGGAGGGCAATAGACATTGTAAACAGGAGTAACTGCATAAAACAAAATATTGCCATTGTAACACTGAACTCCAGCGTTTCCCTTAGGGAAGACTCAGTCAGCACAAAAAGGATGGCACCCCAAAGGACGCACCCCAAAAGTGTAGCACCTCAAAGGAATGGCCCCCAAAAGGATGGCACCCCAAAAGGACAGCACCCCCAAAGGACAGCACCCTAAAGCACAGCATCCAAAAAGGGTTACTCCTCAAAAGGATGACACCACAAATGGGTGACACCCCAAGAACAGCATCCCAAAAGGAGGGCTTCCCAAAAGGACAGCACTCCTAAAGGGTGGCAGCCTATACCTTAAAGGTAGTGGTGCTGAGGCTTTAGAAGAGGGAGGAGTAAAGGGCTCCTTTCTTTAGGAGGAAAGAGGGTGTGGCTTGATCTCACTCAGTGACAACAGCCTACTCCACCAGCCTTAGTCTCTTTATTTATTCTCATTTTTAAAAAACACGTATTTCCTTAATTAAGATATATGCTTCTTGCTCCCATATCCACCCTTCCTTTATCCCAACCATCCCATTTCCCCAAGCTCCCCCCATCCTCCCCTTCTCACTTTTGTCTCCCCATCTCCCCTTACCCCCATCCCACCCCACCCCCAAGATCCCAATTTTTTGCCCGGCAATTAATTAAGGGAGCCACCTTAGGGTTGGCAAGAGACTTGAACCTAGAGGGGCTCCCAGGTGCCCAGGGCGATGTCCCCAGTTAGTTCCTTGGGCAGCTGAGGATAGGGAGCCTGAAATGGCCCTCTCCTATAGCCATACTGATGAATATCTTGCATATCACCATAGAACCTTCATCTGGCAATGGATGGAGATAGAGACAGAGACTCACATTGGAGCACCTGAATAAGCTCCCAAGGTCCCAATGAGGAGCAGAAGGAGGGAGAACATGAGCAAGGAAGTCAGGACCACGAGGGGTGCACCCACCCACTGAGACAGTGGGGCTGATCTATTGTGAGCTCACCAAGGCCAGCTGGACTGGGACTGAAAAAGCATGGGATAAAACCAGACTCTCTGAACATGGCGGACAATGAGGGCTGATGAGAAGCCAAGGACAATGACACTGGGTTTTGATCCTACTTCATGTTCTGGCTTTGTGGGAGCCTAGCCAGTTTGGATGCTCACCTTCCTAGACCTGGAAGGAGGGGGGAGGACCTTGGACTTTCCACAGGGCAGGGAACCCTGACTGCTCTTCGGACTGGAGAGGGAGGGGGAGAGGAGTGGGGGGAGGGGGAGAGAGTGGGAGAAGGGGGAGGGAAATGGGAGGCTGGGAGGAGGTGGAAATTTTTTTTCAGTAAAAAATAAATAAAAAAAAGTTAAAAAAAAACATACGTATTTCCACTGTCAGAAGTCTCCAGTTGACTCACCATTTCTAAGAGAGTTCTTCCCTTTCTTTTCAATTTTGTTCTCTCTACGTAGCTTGGTTGGCCTTGAACTCATGATGATCCTGCCACTCCCCAATAACACCATGCCTAGTTAAAAGTCAGTATCTTTTGTTTTTTTTTTCCCCTAGGCAAGAATTCTACCCTGACTTCATCCCCAGTCCCTTTGTGATGTTTTCTTAACTCTGAAGGCTCTTTTCTTCTTCCTTTGTTCTTCTTGTTTGTTTGTATTTTTGTGTTTTGAGACAGGGGTTCTCTGTGTAGCCCTGGCTGTCCTGGAACTTGCTATATAGACCAGGTTGGACTCAAACTCAAAGATCCTCCTGCCTCTGCCTTTCAAGTGCTGAGATTAAAGATGTGCACCGCCACTGCCTGTCAAAGCTCTTTCCTTATATCTTTATCTGTTCTTACCTTACTAAATCTCTAAATGTATGCATACACATCAGTATATGAGTATATGCATTTACAAGCATATCCACGGGTGTATAAATACACAAACGTTAGCTCTCTCAGATTTCTGTGGTATAAATAGCTCACTATGGGCAATTTCAAATCTAATTTAAAATCTAATTTTGTTGAACTTGGATTGGGGGAGAGACCTGTCTTTGGCTCTCATGAGCCAATAGAAGCTTCCTCCACCTTGCTCTATCAAGCATATTCTTATACATGCACACATATCTATGTCATATATATTTATCAAGCATTTCTAACACGCTTGCTGAAAGAATTTGGCAATGCATACCTAATTCTTCTCCAACGTTTGAAGCCCATTAAAAAACATCTTGGATCTCTGAGCTAAAACAATCAAAGAGTATTGTCTGAGTAAGACTCTGGCCTCTCATGGCTTCCAACCTTCAAAGTAGATGAGACATTATTTTGTAGGTTCTATGTTAAAATATATTAGCATCAAGTGTCTTTTTATCGTTAGGAATCATTTTATTGGTGTTTAAAAAGTTTTTTAAGACCAGTCATTGTTGTAAGGACGAACAAGCGGGCCCTCTCCTTACAACAAGTCATGTTTGTTTTTATCCTAGTTAAGAGTCTTCTTAAAATATAGAGAAAAGCCGAGCACAGAGGCTGAAGAGATGGCTCAGGCATGAAGAGCAAGTGCTGCTCTTGCAGAGGACCTGAGTTTGGCTCCTGGGACTCACAATTGCCTGTACCTTCAGCTCCAGGGGATCCCACACTTTCTTCTCCAAAAATACCTACATGCACATCCTTGTATACACACACACACACACACACACACACACACACACAAAATCATAAAAAAAGATAAAGTGAAATGACTTATTCACAGGAATTTTGGGAAATCTCTGGCAGTCTTGCTGGGCCCAGAGCGTCTGGACACCTAAAAGTTTAGACAAAAAACACACCTTGGGGGCTTCCTCCAGGCTGAGCAACAACCTTTATCATTTCCGGGGTTGAATATATGTTTTGAGTTTCCCAAGGAGTTCAGAAAAACTGAAAGCATGTGTTATGAGCAAAGACTGGAACTTAAGCCCAGGATTGCAGTTCAGACAAATGATTATTACGTTTCCTTTTGTAACTCTCTTGTTCTGGAGGAGAGATAGCTTGATCGGTCACTCGAGCATGGACAAGCTTTGATTTCATAAGTATCACAATTCCAACCAAGAAACCAGATATAAATAAACGGGACAGCAGAGATAGCTTGACTGGTCATTCGGGCATGGGTGAGCTTTGATTTCATGAGTATCTCAATTCCCACCAGGAAACTGGATGTAAATAAATGGTACTTTCATGTATTCAAATATATTGTTAAGCCAGCCACCCTTATTCAAACAATTAGCTTTGTAAATAGAGGACCAAACCAAAGCCCAGTGTTTGAGGAAATCTTTCCCCTATAGACACCCACCACGTGCTGGATGTCAGCTGACATGTTCTTATGGTTTGGATTGTTGACAAGAGACTAGGAAGTCTGGTGACGACAGGCTGTTCTCAAAGCCTCTCCTGTCCCCATTGCTTAGAGCAATGATCCTACCCCTGCCCCCATGCTCCATGGCCCCAATTAGGTCACAGTAAGTTGCAGGCATTCGGAGGTGGTGACCCCTTGACCTTCATAGCAGCTCTAGCTGGCTACTGTCAAAGGCAGCCTCATCCATTCGAACACAGTTACTCTCTGTGTGTGCCACAGCAGGGGATAAGGGAGACTTTTTACAAGGTCACCAAGTCTAATTAACATCATATTGCTGTTGTCATCCACAAAGTCCACACTCAAGAACCAAGCATGCCCCTCTCCGAATCTCATAATGACATAAGTGAATTTATGGTTTGCGACGTTCATAGCTATCCTTAGCTACTTGGAGCCGGTGGACCACAGGCTGTGCAGGCCTGCACTGGCCTTTGAAGCCAGACTGATCTCTCAGTGCTCTTTAACACTCCCAGGGCTATGCTATGTGGGAGTGCCCCCCCATACACACCTCCTACATTTTTTGACTTTGGATCCATCCATCCAGTGAATGTCTTTGCCCCATTTCTGTTCCCAGCATCTTAGGACTCTTTGCAAAAAAAAAAAGTCAGAGCTGCTCCTCCCTGAAACTGTGCAGAACTGAAGCACCATCCTTCCTGGGCTCTCATGGGTGTCCGCTTGTCACCTCTCTGCCTCCAATGGCAGTTATTAGTGAGGGAAGACGGTGAAGGCTGGGTCTTACATATGCACATATGCAGTAAGTGTCTGCTCATTGGGTTGCCTATGCAAATACAAGGAGGATGAAATGAACACACTTATTACTATACATCTACCATGTGCTAGGGGTTCCTGGGCCTGTAAGCGGGATAAGGTGTGTAGTCTTCGCGGGGTCCTTTGCGAGAGAAGAGGGGTGTAGATGAGGAGAGTGAGGGACAACAAGGCTGGTGGCCTCCAGTCTAGGTTGTTTCGTAAAGGAAGAGAGAAACTGCAGAGCCGTGTCCTGTGGAGTGGCCCTGTGAACGTGGCTGGGCCCAGACATCATCCCAGCCCCAAATCTAAGACTGGAAGGGAGTCTGGCAGTTTGCTGGAAGCCTGATTTGCAGTTTTACCGCAGGAACTACTTCAGGCGGTGGTAAAATCTTGGCAGGAGATTTGCGAAAGTCCTTCTCGATGGAGAAAACCTCTCTCCACGATCAGACCTAAGGTGTCCTAGGTACTACATGTGTAGAAGGAAGCTATCTTTTCTTTGCCTGACAAAGAATTTTCTAGTGAAGCTTAGGACCACATGTCCTTAAATTAAAGCTACACTTTGGCTAACCACTTCCCCTCCATTCTTGTTACAATGCCACTGTTTATCTTGTAATGTTTACATTTTGCAACTATGCCTTGGACCAAGTTTTGAAAACAATACTTAGATTAAAAAAATTCAGTCATTAGGTTCCATTATTTATTTTTAATATGAGACATATATGTGTACTATGTTCAGTGGCTGTAAGAGGCCAAGCATTGGGATGTCTGGGACAACTGTTGAGACGCCCGCCGCGCTGAAGGTGATGGGGGCAGGGAGGAAGGCAAGACAGTGTTTGAGACTGTGTAAGGAAAAGGTGTCATGCAGAAAGCAGTTGGAACATAAACAGACTTTTAAGTTCTTAAAAAAACGTTTGCGTTTAATTTCTGTCCTTGTGTGTTTGTATGTGGGTGTGTGCATGCCACAGTGTACATGTTCGCTCGCCAGTTCTCCCCTTTTGCCATGGGCTCTGGTGATCCAACGCAACTTTAATCAGGTGTGTGTAGCCTGTGCCTTTAGCTTGCCAGCTTACTGGTCCAATAAACAGAACTTTTGAACAACTGATTCTCTTATACCGATATGCTATGATGGCTAACTCAACTCGCAGCTTTGCTATTTTGAAGAAAAGGAGGCGAATGAATGACCACTGAGAACATGGTCAACCTGTCCCAGTGGGTGCGGTTCCAGCAGGATACTCTTGACTCAGAATGAAAACTGAGGGAAAATGAGAAGAGGCGCGATAGGGTCTGGGGGTCTACCAAAGGACGAAAGACCGGCAAACATGAACACTTAGCTGCCACTTTCACTACTAACTAACCACCCTGAGTTCAGTGCAGGCTAAAGCTGCATCACAGGGTGTCACACCAGGTGAGGCTCTGCGCAGCGATGGGTTGGGACGGTTCATATTTGGAACTGATGAGGCTGCTAACAATTGAAATGTGGCTAGTTGGGAGGGAGAGAGAGAGAAGGAGAGAAAAAAAAGAGAGAGAAAGAGAGAGGGAGAGAGAGGGAGAGGGAAGGAAGGAGAGAAAAAGGAGAGAGGGAGGGAAGAAAGGAAAAGGCAACTTTACTGTCATTTACTTTTAATCAATTTAAATTTAAATAGTCATCGTTAGCTGATGGCTGCCGTCTTGGCAGCCGAATTCTGGGCGATCATGGGTTCCCATGAAACAGCGTGTTGATAAACAGAGGGGTTTCTAAAAAGCTGTGAAGATTTCCCAAACCATGATGGATGTGTATTAGGCTAAGGACATGGAAAGACTCAATAGTTTGGGCACATTTCCTGAGTGTCCGAGTTTTGGAAATTCAGTTTTCCACTTTAGCTGAGAAGAACTCACAGGTCCGTGAGCTACCTAACCAATTATTTGCCCGGTGAAAATTTAGACTTTGGATACCAGTGTTTCGGAGTTTTATAATAATCAATGGCATCTCACCAACAAGTCTCTTGTTTTCGTTCCGTTTTTATCTCTGGACAGTCTCTTTCAGGCCGGCGGCCTTTCTCTTACAGAAAGACGCACGTTCACTAAGATAGAGATCTGAGGCGCATGGGAAAACCGAGGGAACAAACGAGTGATAACCAATTGTCCGTCCACACAATCCCACCGCGTCTGGCCTTGTCAGAGGGCTCAGCCCTTCACAGAAGCACATCTGTGAGGTCCCCAGAAGAGATCTCATGACCGGGATCATTGTCACGTGCCTGTTTGTTTTTCCCTTGAGAAACCGAATGAGTGAAAAAAAAAAAGATCACAAGCAAACAAAAGCATCAATAACAGGAAACTGTTGGTGAGAAATACCCCGATGTTCCTGTAAATTCACGTCACTCGGCTCCCCAGGGACAAAGGTGCATGAACTGCACGGGTAAATAATTATGATTTAATACAGAGACCTTGCACTGTTGTTTACGGTAAAACAACAAAAACGAATTGTTTCTGGAGGCGCAAATAAGCAAATAATAGAAGCATATATCAATATAATCAGGAAGCGGTGATGTTATGTCTAGGTCAGCTGTTGAAAACAATCTGTAATCTATCAAAGTGTGTCCTCTGCAATCACAAGCTTCCACAGGGGGACATGAGGGGGAGGAGGAGACGCTCTCACCCATGGGTGGTTTGAAAACACCGAGAGGCAGCAACTCCTCCTAGACATCAGGTGGGATGGCACTGGCCTCCAGATTTTAGGCCTGTAACAAATTTTCCTTTGTTCTTTAAAGGATTTCGGTTGGAGGGAAATGCCATGCCTGTGGGTATCTGCATGTCCTAGCAAAGGAAAGAGACGAGCAGCTGTGCTTAGTAGAGTTAGCCTTTTCTTTTCATTAGAACTGACGTTTTATCTGTTGCAAGCAAGAAACCCCTTGGCTTCCTGCCCTATCCCCTTTTTTTTACTTCAAAAAGCTGGAAAGCCCTCGTTGGGCCGCTTACAGGAAAACCTAATGTTCTAGTGGAAGTGGGGGCTTGGGAGTAGTGCATTGCACAGAGTCAACCTGTGAAGGCTCTGCTCTTCCTCCGCTCTTCCCTGGCTGGCGGGACAGCACTCTCAAGCATCTTTCTCTGTATCTCTCGAAAGTTGGGTGTTTTTGTTTGCTTGTTCGTTTTGCTTTTTTAAAATTTATCTACTGTCACTCCTCCATTCTTTTTTGTGTTAATATATTTTTTAATTTATTATTTTTATTGAACTCTACATTTTTCTCTGTTCCCCTCCCTATCTCTCCCCTCCCCTTCGACCCTCTCCCAAGGTCCCCATGCTCCCAATTTACTCAGGAGATCTTGGCTTTTTCTACTTCCCATGTAGATTAGATCTATGTATGTCTCTCTTAGGGTCCTCATTGTTGTCTAAGTTCTCTGAGATTGTGATTTGTGGGCTGGTTTTCTTTGCTTTATGTTTAAAAACCACTTATGAGTGAGTACATGTGATAACTGTCTTTCTAGGTGTGGGTTACCTCATTCAAAATGATGTTTTCTAGCTCCATCCATTTTTATCTGATATCTAAAATGGCTGAAAGACAGTTAAGGAAATGCTCAACATCCTTAGTCATCAGAGAAATGCAAATCAAAACAACTCTGAGATTCCATTTTATACCTATAGCCAAGATCAAAAACACTGATGACAACTCATGCTGGAGAGGTTGTGGGGTAAAGCAAACACTCCTGCATTGCTGGTGGGAATGCAAGCTGGTACAGCTCCTATGGATGTCAGTGGGGTGATTTCTCAGAAAAATTAGGAAACAACCTTCCTCAAGACCTAGTAATACCACTTTTGGATATATATCCAAAAGATGCTCAATTGTGCCACAAAGACATGTGCTCAACTATGTTCATAGCAGCATTGTTTGTCATAGCCAGAAACTGGAATCAACCTAAATGCCCTTCAACTGAAGAATGGGTAAAGAAAATGTGGTTCATTTACACAGTGGAGTACTACACAGCAGAAAAAAATAACGATAGCTTGAATTTTGCAGGCAAATGGATGGAGCTAGAAAACATTATTTTGAGTGAGGTAATCCAGACCCAGAAAGACAGTTATCACATTCCTCCATTCTTAAATGATCCCATGGAAGGTGAGATGATGTACCCTTCCCCAAATGTTCACATCCCAATTTCTAGAACCTGTGACTTTGCACATGTGATTAAATTAAGGACCTAGAGTTGTTTGTTTGTTTGTTTTCAATTTTGTAGGATGAGTACCCTGTAGTTACAAAGGTCCTCTTGGGGGCCTCAGTAATATGACAGTAGAAATAAAAACGGAGACTTGAAGATGCTGAAATATCAGTGGGCTGATATTTCAGAAGCACACAATTTGGGTTCTTGCATTTATTATGGAGAAAGGCTCTTTTCTGCGAACTGTCAGCATAGGCTGAGTTAGGGGATTTGGTAACTCTGCCGCAGCCTGAGCTGCAAAGCTAGGGTGTTGTTAAGTTTGTACACGGGCCACTCAGCCAGAGCCAAGGACCCTGGTACATTGTAATCACATGACACATCAACTTTGTAGAGGCTAGGATGAAATCATAGGATCTGTCACAGTTAGCAAAGATACTTTGGACTTTTCCACAATTACCAAATATGACTATATATAATAGAGGTTTTGTGTTTTGTTTCTTTTTAGTTATTGAATTGGATATATATTTTGGGGGAACTACTCATTTGGATTCAATCAAGAATAAAATGTTTCCTTTTGGTGTTAAAAGCAGTCATAGGGAGGCTGGAGAGATGGCTCAGAGGTTAAGAGCACTGACTGCTCTTCCAGAGGTCCTGATTTCAATTCCCAGCAACCACATGGTGGATCAAAGCCACCTATAATGAGATCTGGTGCCCTCTTCTACCTGCAGGCAGAATGGAAGCAGAACACTATGTACATAATAAATAAAATATTTAAAAAATTTTTTAAAAAATGCAGTCACAGGAGTATAGCTAAGCAAAGCCTAGCTCAAGTCTCTTGAAAAGTCCCAACTCCCACTGACAGGAAGTTGTTAGCATTTAAAAAGATCCCCTTAAAGATTTTGTTCTGAAATGATGTCAGATTATTCCCAACAATCTTACAGCAAGTGTTGAGGATTCTTAGCATGTTGTTGCTTTGCAACACTTGTTTAACATAGATAAAATGGACATATTCTTCGTGGGAGACAATTAAAAAACAACAGTTCCTGGTAGATCCCTATTGCCAGCAAGCTGTGTGGCAATCATGCCCCTTCCTCCCTGGTGTCTCTCTGGCTACTGTCCCATCTTCCAGCTCTATTAGAAGTGTCCATAACGGTTCTGATCGAAGAAATGCGGCTTAACTGCTCCCTGCAGATCCTCATTTTCTTTCTGTATCTTTCCTGACGGGCATGTCTCTGAGACTCTTGAATACTGAGTCACAAAATGGAAAACACCTGAATCTTTGAAGGACTCCTGGAAGGCCATCTGCTGAGCAGGACCTTCTAGCATTCCATGCCTTACATGGTACCATCCTGCATGGATGAGATGCCCTCTTGGAGGGAAGATTCATCTGCCCATGACAGAATGAAAAGATAACATTAGAGGGTCTGTATGTTTTCTGACAATGGCTGAAGACAATACTGACTCTTCCTCCCCTGGTCATGGAAAACCGAAGCAACAAAACCTTCAGGGAAAAGGCGTGTGTGGTGGTCAGACACACAGAGGTTGCTTTCTTAGTGCTTATACTATGGTTTCCGAGCCCCTCCTTACCCCAGCCTGCTCTTCCTGACTCTGGTACTCTCTTGCCAGCCCCTCACGTGCCCTCTGAAAAAGGTAAGTCTGAAGATGCAGCACACTGTCGTCTCTTATCCTGATAGGCATCGCTGACCCGTGCTCTGACCTTATAGCATCACTATGGAGCCTGTACTGACCATCACAGGAGAGGAGAACATCGCGGTTCCAGTTCAACTTCTGCTAACTCTACCACCAGCTCCTGGGTGAGCTGCAGGGACCCGCGATGAGGAGCCATGCATTCCACCCTGGGTAGGGTCAAGTCTTTGTCCTGGGAGCACCTAGGTATCCAGAAAGCTCAGGAGAGAGAAGAGGGCTAGCCGAGAGTCAGTTGGTCTTGTCTTCACAAAAATATCTGGTTCTGGGACTGACTTGACAGTGCTCCTGGCAACATGCTCCTGGATTCTGAACTTGACTTTTT
This sequence comes from Neodon shergylaensis, assembly GCA_025134845.1. NCBI lineage: Eukaryota > Metazoa > Chordata > Mammalia > Rodentia > Cricetidae > Neodon > Neodon shergylaensis. The sequence goes on along the minus strand of JABTXL010006268.1, from coordinate 30,979,850 downwards.
TGGGGGCAGCCCTCTTTTGCTTCTGCCCATAAGCCACCTAATATTTTAAGAAGATGGATATGATCCTAGTTCCTAAGTCTCTAAGCCAACCCTTGTTAGGGCTTAAATTATGAATCCCCTAAAATAAAATTAAAGATCTAATACCCAGTAACTTACAATGCGGCTTTCTGCAAACTTTAAAGAGATGGTTAAGCTTCAATGGAAGAATGGATGAAGAAAGTACGGAATATATACATATTAGAGTACTACTCAGCAGTAAAAAACAAAGACTTCTTGAATTTTGCATGCAAATGGATGGAAATAGAAAATACTATCCTGAGTGAGGTAAGCCAGACCCAAAAAGAGGAGCATGGGATGTACTCACTCATATTTGGTTTCTAGCCATAAACAAAGGACATTGAGCCTATAATTCGTGATCCTAGAGAAGCTAAATAAGGAGAACCCAAAGAAAAACATATAGGCATCCTCATGAATATTAACCTTCATCAGGCGATGAAAGGAGACAGAGACAGAGACCCACATTGGAGCACCGGACTGAAATCTCAAGGTCCAAATCAGGAGCAGAAGGAGAGAGAGCACGAGCAAGGAACTCAGGACCGTGAGGGATGTACCCACACACTGAGACAATGGGGATGTTCTATCGGGAACTCACCAAGGCCAGCTGGCCTGGGTCTGAAAAAGCCTGGGATAAAACCGGACTTGCTGAATATAGCGGAAATGAGGACTACTGAGAACTCAAGAACAACGGCACTGGGTTTTTGATCCTACTGCACGTATTGGCTTTGTGGGAGCCTAGGCAGTTTGGATGCTCACCTTACTAGACCTGGATGGAGGTGGGTGGTCCTTGGACTTCCCACAGGGCAGGGAACCCTGACTGCTCTTTGGGCTTACGAGGGAGGGGGACTTGATTGGGGGAGGTGAAGGGTAATGGGAGGCGGTGGCAGGGAGGAGGCAGAAATCTTTAATAAATAAATAAATAAATAAATAAATAAATAAATAAATAAATAAATAAATAAATAAAAAGAAAAGAAAATCAGGGGAATAAAAAGGAGAATTACACCATAAAAAAAGAGTAAAATGCAATTAAGAAAACCTGTGAAGTGATTCATCTCTCTGTATTTGGAAGACCTGTTTTTTACTAAATAAAGTCACTAAGGTGGATTAAACAAAAAAAAATAATAATTTTTTTTCTTGGTGCCATCTGTCAATGTCAGTGTCATTATGTGCTTGTTATAGGTAAGGAAAATGAGAAGAAGGCTAATAAATAGAATTCAGCCTTTTTTCATAAAAGACAATATTGGGAATTGAATGTTTTCCAGTTTTGCTCCGAAGTACTTTGTAGTTTCTAAGTGCCACCTCAGACAGCTGGTGTAAGGAATTATGCCCATAGTTTCTCACTCTTGTAACTACCTACTCTGGTCACCTATCCTCAGATGTGTTCGACTGTCTGTCATACGTCATCTGGTTGGTTCAGATCTTCAAATAACGGACACGATTTAACTTTGGGACTTCCCTATATATGCTGGTCATAGAAAAAACCCACAAGAACTTAAAAAGTACAGAGTTAAGTGCTTACAACAGTAGGGTTTTCTATATTCTATTCTCCCCTGAGTTCTAGATTGGCTACTACCTAACATAAGTTTCTCTCTGGTCTCGTAGGTGTTTGTGTGCGTGTCTCGTCCACCTAGGAGGAAGGAACTGAAGCAGTTGTATGACTCATGCTCTCTCTCCATTATGAGGATGCTCACAAGGGAAAGAAGACAGTTGACCTGATTGAATTCATTGTCATTACAGTAACTGAACTTCTAGGAAATAAATAATGACATTCACCAGGCAGAGGGTCTCTCTGGGGATTGCTTATTTAATAAGAGTTTTTTAGTTTGCTTTAGAAGCATAGCAGACTTGTGGTCTTTTCAAACATGGTCACTTGGAGAGTATCTAGTAAGATCAACTTTCTTTTCAGTGTGAATCAGAGACATGGCATTACTTCTGCACTACCGGATGTACACTGAGATAACATACATGTCTATGGTCGGAGGAGGACCCCGGGAGCCTAATGGCTGTTTTAGACTTCCCCTAGCTTTTCCTGTTCTTCCTGAATGCTTGTATTTTTGTAACATTAATAAAACTCGACATTGGGTGGATTTGATTTGAAAATATAATCCTTTTCGTTGATCCTGTTAGACCGTAAGTTCCTGGAGGGCCAGAGCTTTATATGAGTCAACTCTCTGTCTCTCCTGGGTCTGGCATTGTGTTTTCTACACAGCACAAGTGCCTAACAAAGAAATCTAACAGAGTAGATTGATAAATTATAAAAAAAAAATCCAGAAGCTTATGGGAAAATATAGGAAAAAAAAGGATGCAGAGAGAAATGATGTACATTTAAAGACCTTGACCATTTCTTCGTCATTGAGTATAATGTAATTGAGTATGAATGTGGTTTATCTGCTCATTAAATTCAACGTTTCTTTATATGAGAACAGAAAAAAACTCTAAGATGGGCTCTGTTTTTTATTTTTTTCCATTAAAATTCAGTTAAAAGCTCATGAACACTTTCTGAATAAGCCTTGACTAATTTGGTGCATGGCAGATCATCAATCAACAGCTGTAGCTAGTGCAGCCAATTTTGGCTCAGCTCAACCTTTATCAATCCATCATCTGTAGTTCAAATTGAGCCCCACTGAGGAGAAAGGTAGTCTTTCTCTTCCCCTACTAAATAAAACAACCTGTCTAGATGTGGAACTCTTATTTAGATTCGTTCCATTTTGTTTGGAAATATTATGTTCTCACCTTTATAGAATGTAAAACCTCCTAGGTGCAGATTTAAGTGGTGTGTCTTAGGTTTACTTATAGGTGTTGTGTATCTCAAAGTATCTCCTCGATTGGTCTGGAATTAGGTTCCAAATCACCAATGGCACTTGAACACTTTTAGACAATCCAACATAAACACAAAGGCATCTGTCAGTGTTTGAGGATAATCTAAAAAGAAAACCTGTGACCACAGCTACACATTGGTGGGTTCAACGGGCAATGTCTTTTCTGAGCCACTCAAAAAGCCATCCCTAGGACATGGAGAGTGATTTCTGGGAGGGAAGGAAGGAGAGGAGACGTCAAACTGTCATGCCAACAAAAGTTGTGTTACAGAGAAAATGACAGCTCTTGGCATGTGGGCTGTCCTCCCACTAAAGAGCTACCAAGTGTTGTGGGTATTCACCGGAGAAGACTGCTCAGACACGAGTTTAAGCCAACAGAAAGTCTGCATTATCCCAATGGTGACTACAACGGGTGTTTGGGATCCCAGTGTAGCACCAAGCCCTTTCCGGGGTGAACTTTTAAGCACACACACACAAAAACAAAACAAACATGCTTTAGGTTGACATACTTCAGTTAACATGAACGGTTAGCCAGTAACAAAAGTACAGAAGCCAAAAAGCAAGGTTAGCCCATGTAGAGACTTTCCCATAACTGTGGACTTTGATGAGTCAGGCCTTTGTTTTAGTTGAGGCAGGTGGTGCTGTCTATGTGCTGAGTTTTACAGCCTGAATGATACTGTCATGATGGAGTCACTTGTGCTAAGGCCTGGGGTCCTGACCCACAAGGAGAGGTGAGGCATGTGTACAAGAACCACTTCGAAGCTGGGTACTTGTCCCCTGGCAGACATTCCCTCATTAAATGGTTAAGGGTTTCTCCTATGGGACACTTAATCTGTAGATCCCACAGAACACAGAGTTTCAATATCATAGGAGAGGGTCACATGCAGAGGACAGGAAGATAAGGCAATTGACATCGACATAGACACGATGCAGGACTGTTCCCTGCAGTTCAGGTGAATTTGGAGTGGGGAGAAAGAGCGTGACTTGGGGCATCAGTGGTATCGGCATCCAGGGCTCATCCCATGGACTAGAGCCAGAAAGTCCAAGAACACGAAAGAGCTCAGGCACAATTTGATTCGGGAAGAGGAGATGGGGCCGTGAAGGGGACGTGAACAAAGGCTGGGATCACGTTCTTTGGATGGTCTGAGGCAAAGGCTCGGTGTTGGAAGCTGTAGATATGAGGACCCCGGGAGACGGAAGGAAAGTGTGGCGGGCATGTTCCAAGGAGTGATCTCCAGCCTGCCCTGACCTGCTTGGTCTTGCTGGACTTTAAGAAGCCCAATTAAGATACTGGGACTGCACATAACCTGAAATGAGGCTGCCCTAGTGCTCTTTATGACAAAGGTCTCTCTTGTGTCAGTCTCATGATTCGTCAGTCATCGTTAGCTCGCTCGCTTGCTGCCTTATTTTTGTGGCGCGTCTATGTGGGTGGAGCGCGAGTTTCCACACAAGCGCCCTGGCCCAGATACAGCAGCAAAGCTAGCCAGTACTTTTTCATGCCCTCCTCATTTTTCCTCACACAGCTTTTATTTTAAACTTTCAGGACAACTTGGGACCCTTTGGATGCTTTTTTCCAACTGGAGTATTTTTTTTTCCAGTCAATGCATCTGTATTTCATTGAAAGCTTGTTTTAAAATTTTACCCCAGGGACTGGAGTGATGACTCCGTGGTTAAGAGCACTGACAGCACTTTCAGAGGCCCCACCCACATGGTCCCACACACCCACGACAGAGATCCAAGCACCCACAAGGTGATTCAAGTCTGTAACTCCAGGCCCAGGAGAGCTGATGCCCTCTTCTGGCCGCAATGGGCATTGCATGTACATGGTGCACAGTTAAACACGCTGGAAAAACACGAAAAAATAAAAATGAAGTGAAAAATGTTAAATTAAACCCTAACCCAAATCAGACTTTCTTTGTCTCTTATATAAAAGATAGCTCTAGTCCCCAAATCCCCTGACCTCTATCTGTCACCACAGCCTTTCCTGGGAAGTTTACCACCCTGTTCTCTAACTCAAAAGGGCTTTTCTCCACATACCCCTAGTTCAGCCCTATAAAACGCTCCCCACATTGTCCCACTTTTAAGTCACCCAGCCTATGGCCTATGCAGTTCCCACAGCAGATTCTGTTCAGTTAGTGGACTCTTGTTTTTCTGGTATTAGCTGCTCACTTAGAAACCCTGAAAATTTTCACATAGAGAATTCACATTTTTCAGCTTCTCCTGGAACTCTGAGAGGTTTAGCAACATTAGATCAAGGGCCATCACAATCAGGTTGACAGGAGTGATGGCTGCCGCTTTCAGACTGTCCTGAGAACCTCGGGGTGTCAGTTAGGTGGACATGGCTACTTGGACACCGGATGGTGTCTGATTTAACAAAATATCTACCTAAAATTAGTTGAGTAGAGACTTCAATGGCAAAGGATATAGATTTAACAGAACCATCTCAGGCAAGTCACTGAATAAACAGAAGCATTAGGAATACTGGAGGCAGAGAGAATCTGATTTCCAAACATCTGTTGGATCACAGAATGCTGTTCAAAATTCCCAAAAGTCAACAAAAAACAACCTAACGAAAGCTGCCTGGACTTTTGCCTCATTATGCTAATACTTTAAATAAGTGGTTTATATAAAGCATAAATAATAATGTTTCCAAAGAACTAAAGCAGCTGTAAATGTGTGAGAAGAATCTCTCACTAGGTAGAGAATATCAGTAATGAGACAGAAATGGGATGAGAGTGAAATGCACATTCTCAAGTCCAGAAGTACATTGACAAAAACAGGAGGGGTTTGAAGGGCTCAGTAGATCAGTGCTACAGAGTCAGGTAGCTGGAAGCTAGGCGTGTGCATGCGTGTGTGTGTGTGTGTGTGTGCGCATGTGTGTGTGTGTGCATGTGTGTGTGTGCATGTGTGCGTGTGTGTTTGTGGTACTTGTGAAGCACTATGAATCTAAAGAGGAGCCTCAGAGTTATAAGTCACCAGTTTATATGGGAGTAGGACAGTTGGTTCTGAGACGGAGAGAAAATTCTGTGCTTTGTGGTCATTGGCAATCATTGGAACACGAATGCATTCTGTCAGGAAGGAAAAGGGGACAGTTCCAACTCTCACGTAAACGCTTGGCTCCTGGGAAGAGAGATTTGAACATCATATGAGTTGAAGCAGATGGCTTCAAGTCCTATATTTTTTAACTTCCAGGATTTTTAGTCTAGATTTCCATTGTCACTGCTTTAAAAACCCTAATGCACAAAAATGTGAAACTATTTCTCAGAGTCCCACTGCCTGACTAACTTCTACCAGAATTCTGACCTTGCCATATGACACAGTGCCTCAGAATGTACGAATAATTGGACAGCTTTGAATACTGCTTTGCCCGGGGAGATTTCAGTCTGCATCTGGTGTAGCTCAATTGGGGAGTCTTATTATTTGTAGCGTTTCCATTCATTCTCAAAAGTATCTCATGCAGATGCCTGGCCACGCCATCACCCGACAGTATCCTAGCGGCCCCTGTTTACAGTGCCTAAGGCCAAAGGAATGAAGGCAGGAAGACACTGGGGCCTGGTCCAGGACTCAGTGAGTTGTCAGAGTGAGTCATATTTTCACAGAGCCCGAAGAGTCATTTGCAAAGCGATATCTCAAGCATTATGAGATAATTGTGCCGTTTTGTAGCCAATACATCCCCTGGTAGAGAAAAACCTAAACCTCAGGAAATTATAGGAGAGGATAGATAAGCTTCAGACCAAGAGAATAAATGGCAAGGAAAATTGTGTGAAATGGCAAAGAAATGAATCACCATTGAATCACAGGCAAAAAAAAAAATATTGCCAGTGGTCAATTTCAAGGATATGAACCAGAGGGGGAAAAAATGAAAGAAACGGTTCTTGAAGCGTTTGGCGGCTGGGAAAGCCCACAAGACAGTGCTGGTGTTTTTCCCCAGGAAACACTTTGATGTTAGTGGTGGTATGAGATTCTTTGTATTGTGTGAGCTCAGCTCTGCTGCCCAGATTAGAAGCAGGGACAGAACTCGGTGTGGGATTGCTGAGACACAGGGGAGGCGAGCCCAGAAGCTTTCTCACCCACGGGGTTCCTTCCAGAACCCAGGAAAGGCTGATTGGCGGTGACAACGTCCCCGGGTGGCTTTCCTTAATTTCCTTTGCCTCTTCGCACCTCATGGGGTGAACTTAGGTTTCTGCTGTATGTTTATAGGATTTAGTTGTATATATAATGCCAAAGTCATTCTCTTTTTCAATTTGAGGCTTGCCTTGCATTCCTGATGCTCCTACCTTATTTTTCCAAGTGCTGGGGTTGGTTGCAGGCCTAACCCCACAACCAGAATATCCTAAAGTATAGAAAATGACTCATACAGCTTGCCTATTACTTTTGTTTCTAAAGAATCAGGATTATCTATCTGTGATTTTAATTTTCTATCTGTTCTGCTACTTGCCAGCATTAGGCTTGCCACCTGTTCACAAAGGACCCGTCCTTTGCAGGGACCCGTCCCCAGTGACCTACCCCTGAGAGGTTCGCCACCTCCCAATAATATCATCGTTTAAGAATGAAATATTTAAAATGTGATTCTTAGGGAAATGTATACGATCCAAACTGTAGCAAGAACTTGTTTAAAAACTGGAAAAACAAGAAGTTGGAGACTTGGCTGTTGACTTAAGGAGCATGTTGACTTGTAGATGATGTCTTGGTGTGGCAGTTCTCAACCTGTGGGTCATGACCCCTTGGGGAATTGAATGACCTGTTCACAAGGGTTCATATATTAGATATCCTGCATATCAGGTTACAATTCCTAACAGTAGCAAAATTACAGGTATGAAGTAGCAATAAAAATAAGTTTATGGTTGTGGGGGCTCACCACAACATGAGGAGCTATTAAACGGTCACAGCATTAGGAAGGTTGTGAACCCCTGCCTTAGAGCCACAGACGATGTGGACGGTGGGGTGTTCACACTGTGTTTGAGATGTAGTGGAATTTCCAAATAAGGTAGCCATCACTTCCTTCTCTCCCTGTGTGCACATGGTGCTCCCTCCATCAAGAGAGGTGTTGACTTTCTTTCCTTCTTGAACTTCAGATGCCCTTATAACATGGTTTGAAAAGCAGAATCAGGAAAAACAAAAACAAAAAATGATAGTCAATTCTAGATCCAGCTTTAAGATTAGATGCTTAAGCCGGGCGGTGGTGGCGCACGCCTTTAATTCCAGCACTCGGGAGGCAGAGGCAGGCGGATCTCTGTGAGTTCAAGGCCAGCCTGGTCTACAAGAGCTAGTTCCAGGACAGGAACCAAAAGAAAAAAGAAAAAGAAAAAGCTACAAAGAAACCCTGTCTCGAAAAAATCCAAAAAAAAAAAAAAAGATTAGATGCTTAACTTCCCTTCTTTCTCTTTACAGTCACAGCTCACACTGCAAAGAAGCATAGGCTAGACCGTTATAAAGAATGAGTGTGAGAAGTGTTGGGATGGTACGTGAGTGACATTATCCCAGACCTCCTAATCCAGCCTATCCATCGGTTGAAGGAAGCTGAGCCAAGGACCTCCGGTAATGCCTTGAGAATTTCCCAGTCAAGACTTATTTTGATAACCAGTCCACTGAACCGCGAGAAAGAATCCGTCATTACTGTTTATCCGGTGAGTTTTGATCTGGTATTCTGTGGAGAACACTTTCTTCAACATGAGGTAGCCTCCAAAAAGAACTCACCCTGGCTACTCTTGACATTAAACCTCCGAATGAGAGCAAAGGTAATCAAATCAAAACAAACAAACAAACAAACAAAAAACCCTAAGAACTAGAGATTCACACACCCCTATCCCCTGCCTCCCTCATCCCCCTCCCAATCCTGCTTCTGAAACAGCACTTCTGGTGACGGCATTTAGCCCATTTGAGAAACTCTCAAATATGTTATCTCATGCAGTTTTTTTTTTTAAAGTACCCATTAAAGTCTGTCTTTGATTCTGGACCTCTCCTAACAGGTCAAATTGTAGATTTAGGCGGGGCCATGTGCTGACGGATCTTTGACCCTAATGACGAAGGCAGAGAAGAAATAATACAAGTAGTTAGTATCGTAAAGGAGGAGTATAGGGAGCAAGAACTAGGAATTTATCAGAATGAGGTAAGTGAGGTTGAGCCCCAATGAGGAATAGAATCCATGAGGAGAAAGGGAAGTGTGTGTGGGGGGAGGGGGGGAAGGAGCCAGGCAGTGATAGTGCAAAGAGGATCCAGGGATCTTCACTGGGACGAAGGGCACAGGTTCAGCTCTCCAGAGCTAAAGTACTAGGTTGTCGCACAGTCTTCCACAGGGTGGTGGCCCTGTGCAGTCAGTCATTCCTCATTCCCTCATTCTACTCTCCTTCCAGAATCGGGACCTCTTTGGAAATTGGAAATGGATTCACGTTTGCTTCCTCTCTTTCCATTCTCGTTCCGTTCCCAGGTCTCGGCACTTCTCTGACTCTTCAGTCTGCATCTTCTCACACGAGGTCACCGCCTGAGAGTGCTGCTGAGGTCGCAAGCTCAGTCACCCGTCTCGAGAAGCTCTTTAGAGGTCTTCTCGCGGGCAGAGGCACTGACAATCGGGACTTCATCTCCCACTGCTCCGAGTTTCCGGTTTGCTTCCTGACTGCAGAACCGCTCGGCAGCTATTTGCAGGGGAGTCTCGGTGCTTGGTTGAACCGTGAGTCCGACAGCCGTGCTTGGAGGCCCCCGTTTACAACACATCTCTCTTTCAATGACTAAGCTTTCCAGGCACTCAATGGTGGGCTGATGTACTGGGAAATAATCTTGTGGGTTTGGACCCAGGACAGTGGACTGCGTTTTATGATTCAAGACACATGGCCATCTTGACAAATACAGCCAAATTTCCAGGCAGATAATCAGACCATCTTCAGGGACAGTGGCGTGAAACAGGATAGTCACCGCACCTTGTGAAATGAGACCCTACGAAGCCAGTGGCAGGCTTGGACCCCAGTCCCTGGTCACACCAGGGAAGAAGCAAGCGCTCTTGTCACCTGCATATGCTGAGCTTCCGGGGCGGTGGCGGGGTATGGCATACTGATTTGTCCCCCAGCAGCGTAAGAGGCTCATAGCCATGATCCCAGAGATGTCAGAATTTTTCTTTCTTTGTTTGTTTTCTTGGTTCTCTTTGGGTAAGTCTACATTTGAAAGCGCTTACCATGTTGTGGTATTTTTCCGGGTTGGAGGATAGGAAATAACAAAACTAGAACATTTGTCTTTGCAGGGGCCTTCGAGTTGAACAGGAGATACTGGGTTTGTAGGTGTTATAATTAGAACAATATTACTATTACGACAAAATAAGATAGGACGTGATCATTTGGGGAAAAAATAAAATGGTCCGAAGGGAAACACGGAGCCTCTGCTCAGTACCAAAGACTGGATGGGCTGAAGTAGGTAGAAGCCAAGGAAAGGAAATGCTGTTTGGACCAATGATGCTGGCTTTTGTTCTCTCTAGCTCTTAGATGAATTTCTCCAGTGAAGAAGCTTTAACTCCATGAAACACTAGGGAATTGGGAGTCCTGTGTAGCCTCCTTCTGCAGGTCCCTCTGAAATATTTGGGGATTTCAGGTCTCCCTGTCTTTCTCTGCTATCTCTGGCTGAAAGTAGGGTCTGTGTTGGACAAACAACGCTTGATCAAGAGGTTAAGTTCACATATCAGTTTTTCTTTTCTTTTCTCTTTCTTTTTTTTTCCCCTGGGAGCCTCAAGCGCAAAAAAAAAAAAAAAAAAAAAAAAAAAAAAAAAAAAAAAAAAAAAAAACCAAAAAACAGCCCCACGGAATCCAAACAGTTTAGGTTTCCAGTTTTCAGAAGATTCCTGTTGTGCAATTTTTCTCATTATGACTCTCTTTCACACTGGAATGTTGATCTTTAGCAACTGTCTCCTCTATCAAAATATACAGAGCCTCTTTTAACTCAGTGTCCTTTCATTTCGTCTGGCTGGATAAAGCCGGCTTTGTACATGGGAATTGAGAGAGTATCAACTGAGTTTTGCCTAATCCCACTTGAATATAAAGAGACTAAACTACCATTTCTGTTTCTTTTCTTAGAAGTGAGCTCTGAATTCAGTTTTATTTCATAGCACTCGCGGGACATGGGACTGGGTCAAAGATAACACTTTAAAGTAGACGATTTTCATAAAACCTAACGGTGCCCCCAAGTGGCATAGCTTGTTTCAACATACAGCATCCTATGACAGTTCTTTGAGAAACCATTCTTTCTCTTTTAACATGATTACTTTTAATTATATGTATACGTATGTGTCTGTGTGTGGGTTTATGCACGTTTGTTTGGGTGCCAGCATAGGTCAGAATCATCGGGTCCTCCTGAAGCTAGAATTAGCAGAAGTTTGTGATCTGCCTGACAGGAATGCTGGGAACCCTGCTCGGTTCCCCTACCAGAACAGTTCATGCTCTAAAGTGCTGAGTTGTATCTCCAACCCAGAAGTCTTGTTTTTTAGAAACTGGAGAAATGATTTTAGAATAATCAACATTATCAGTTAGCTCTGTCACCACCACCACCAACACCATCACCACCATCACCACCATCACCACCACCAACACCATCACCACCATCACCACCATCACCACCGTTACCACCATCACCACCATCACCACCATCACCACCATCACCACCACCAACACCATCACCACCATCACCACCATCACCACCATCACCCAACACTAACCACTGTTGTTGTCTCATCATCATCATCATTTTTGGTTGCTGGAAACTAAACCCATAGCCTTGTAAATGCTAAGCCTGTATTTTACCATCAAGCTACACCTCCAGTCCCTGAGGCACGTTGTTTTTAAGATGGTTCTGCGAATTCTTCAATATTAGCTTGTAGCTTCTGGAGCACTTGAGATGTTTCTCGCGACTTGTTGCCATGAGAAAGAAACTTAGATGCAAGCACTGATCCAACCTTCTGACGTCACAATGTAATGTTGTCATTGTCTGTCAGATGTGCTGAACCATGTTCGTAGCTCTCCCGGTATGCATGCAGCCCAGAGGCTGCAGCTTGGACAAACCTGTGTAAGAGCATGCTTAGAGGATGGTTTCCTGAACATTCTCATGGGAAGGGCAGGTTAATTTAGAATAAATGTTTTCAGATTAACGAGAGGAAACTTGAGAAAACTGGTAAGAGATCTGAACTAGAATCAGCATGGCCATGCTCTTATCTTTTCTCTGCAACACTTGTAGGTTTGCTTGTTTTTTGTTTCTGTTTTGTTTGTTTGTTTTTCAATGGACAGGGTTTTTCTGTAGCTTTGGAGACTGTCTTGGAACTCACTCTTGTAGACCAGGCTGGCCTCGAACTCATAGAGATCTGCCTGTCTCTGCCTCCTACGTGCTGAGATTAGGCGTGTACCACCATTGCCCAGCTAACACACATGGTTTTAAGGAGGGGCAATAACCTCTGTTCATCAAGGTAGTAAATGGTACTGAGTGCCTTGACGTGCTCCGAAGTGTCGATGATGGAGTTACTGGTGGGACGAAAGTGCCATATTGGCCATGATTTCTCAAGGCTGACTTTGAACATAAACTCCTTGCTGCATCTCGATTTGATGGAGAACCATCCACCAGCCCTCCTCACACTCTGAAGTGAGCAACGAGAGAGGCTAGGCAGCTGTCTTTGTTAGGGTTTCTACTGCTGTGAAGAGACATGACCATGGCATCTCTTATAGAGGAAAACATCTCATTGAGGTGGCAGCTTACAGTTTAGAGGTTCAGTCCATTATCATCATGGCAGGGAGCTTGGCCGTGTGCATGTGGACATGGGGCTGGCTACATTTTGATCAGACAGCAACAGGAAATGAACGGTGACACTGGGTGGTATCTTGAGCATATAGAACCTCAAAGCCAGCTCCCACAGTGACACACCTACTCCAACAAAGCCACACCTCCTATCCATGCCATTTGCTGTGAATTTATGGGAACCATTTACACTCAAACCACCACAGTGGCTCAGGGGTGCGGCTGCATAGTCAGGGTTTTTTGCATTTTTTTTTTGTTCCTTGGTCCAAAGAATTAGCTCCCCAGGAAGCCAGGAAGCACTGTACCACCCCTCCACCAACCCGGCTGAGTGGACCTAATTAAATCTGGCACATGCAGACCTAGTCTGGGGGCTGGGAAGACAAATCATTTCCCACAGTGAAGGGAGCCTCATGTTGGCACGTTCTAATTTTTCTTTTTCCATGTTATACCGACCACACAGAAGGGTCCGTGATATTGTTTCAGAACTTTAAAACCCTTTAAAATAAGAAGAGGGAATTGCCTGTGAACACCTCTTTCATTCCTTCCATAAGGAAGGATTCGCCTCGCTAGGATGCCATGGAGAGTTAGGAACAAGAAAGAACGTGTGCTGACCTAGCGAATCCTGGGAAGATTTGTTGCAGCTGTTAATCTCATTACTACCCTAAGGAGGCTGTAGCTGCTCAGGTAGCCACACTGATATGGCAGACAGCGAGGAACTGAAGGGTAGAAGCTCCACCATGAAGAGTGAAGAGCTAGGCTTCATTTTGTAAATGAGAACGGGGAAGATGTGTGCGGGACCTAGAAAGGATAGGACATATACTTTAACTCTTGCAGGGCAAAAGAGTGAGGATTAAGACAAACTAGACCAGCATATATCCATTCAGTTGCATTACTCACACTGGCCACTAGAGGTCGGGCCTGCCCAGTATTCCCTGCCCAGAATCCCAGCTGCAGCTTTGTCTGAAATCCTTCTGAAGGATTAACATTCTGGTATCACAAAGGTTCTGTCTTGCATGTTGTAGAGTATTTAGCAATGTACCTGGCCACTAGAAACCAGAAATCACCGACCCTCAACCATGACAATAAATATCTCCAATTGCTAATTATCCCCTGGGGAAGAGAAATAACACTTGACCACTTGAGTCTCAGTTATTCCATTGTTATAAGGTTCAAATACTCTTTCCTCAATACTCTTGCTTAGCCCAGAGTCAATGGACAACAGCTTTAAAAAGACACAAGTCTCCAGTTGCTTCCCAGTTAAGTCCCAGATACAGCAGGGGACTTTGAACAGGATTGTCAGATATGATATGGACTCACATCCTGTTGGCTCTCACTACCTGCTCTCTGTGTCTTTCAGAATCTTCCTCCAAGAGTTTCAGTTACAGGAAGCAAGGCATTTTGTAAACTGGCTTCCACTGAGGGTTTTGGTCATTTGGACTTCTGTATCAGTCGGTCACTGTGTCGAGGGATGCGCACACGTAAAATGGGGAAAAGACCTGAGAGTATGCTGTGTACGTCCAGCCAGTGAGTCTGTAGTGTGAGACTCACAGGCCCCCAGAACCTTAAAAAAGAGCTGAATAGCAATCTAAATCTCAACAGTTAATTCCTCAAAACTTGGTTTTTAAATCATTACTAAGAACCCCTCGATTTATTCAAAGCGACTCAGTTTCAAAAACTTAAGTTACAGTAGCCAGGAAAACAAAACAAAACAAAAAAACAAAACCAAAATAGAAACATGTAGCCGGTACTGCCTGCCCTTGTGCTTGACACCGTGGTGGCTTTATTTAAAACACAGTTGCACAGAAAGTATTAACTTCAAAGTCTCTAAGGACTTAAAATACTGTTTACTCACACAGTACAGAGAGTGTAAAAACAGAAGCCAAACTTCCACAGAACAGAGCCCCCACCTAGCTTATCTGCACGAAAACACCACCCGCACAGCTAAATTAGTCTTAATCTTTGCGCTGTTTTTAAACCCAAGAACTCTAATTTTGAATGCACAGTAGATGACTGATAAAGGTGTCAATATATAGACTTCTTTTTTAAAAGTATTTATTTTGAAGCTGGCATAGCATGCAGCGAGAGTTCTTAGGGCTACAGCAGACGTTCCATTATTGAAATGAGAAAATGTTAGTCCTTTGGAGATGCCAGGACATGCTCTGATTTCTGTCAGGTATCAACCTTGTGAGCGTCTCTGAAAATACCTTCATACGTGTCATTTTAAAACACCAGACCAAGATCTTAAATTTAAAAAGCAATGGCCATGCTATCATGAGCAATTTCTATGTGTCCCAGCAGAGAGGAAGAACTTCAGTTCATTTGCAGATGCTAACTTAAAAACAAACAAACAAACAAACCAAAAACCTAGATATACAAAGCAAAAGGAAAACAAAATTAATGACCCAAATTTTTAAAAAAGCAATTGCCTTGAACAGGAGCCTCTGGGACAAAAGGGAGGGGGACCTGTCTGCTCATGTTTACTTAGTAGCCATGAGGAAGCACGCACCCTTGCCTCAAATGTTTTTCTCTTCCTAATAGAAATAAATCCCGACTTCAATATTGATTTTCAAACAGTCCTCCAACTGCTACTATATTCCAATCAAATGCTACATCTGATCACTATAAGAAGAAAAATGTAAGTTTCCACTCAGAAATATAAGAAATACTGCCCAGCACTGGTGTCCAAATCACCCAGGAAAACAATGCAGAACTTAGGCTTGAACACCTGTTGTTAGCAGCAGGTGACCAGTTTGGTCTCTGAGAAAGGAGAATGCTGCCTCAGCCTGACACAGCCTCCTGTGGTGTCAGCACAGGAAGCCCTGCTGTAGGCAAACCTGTCTCCTAACTCTGGTTGGTCCCCATCACTGTATCTCAGCTATGACTCCATATCTCCCACTTCATTTGTTAAAAAACTCAGACAGCTGAGGTGTAGACTAGGCTTCCTGTGTGTCCGCAACTTTGCCAGCTTTCTTTTGGAGAGGGGAGGAATGGAGGGTGATGGTCGAGGAACAGCAGGGGAGAACGCATCTGAAACCCTGCAACCTGCCAGCACAGCATCACCCACAGAAAAGGCTGGCACGGGACTCTGGCCTTACAGAAAATCAGACTCCCTAAAAGCCTGGAACCGCATCGCTGAACAGAGCCCTGAGTCCATGACCTACGCTGCTGCCCAAGAGAACAGCTTCTACTTTCCGAATTGTGACAGGAAAGCCCTATATACCAGAATTGTTGTCAAGCTAATGATATATGGATCGCCTCTTAAAAGTCAATCTGCTTTATCATTCAAGAGACAGACAGCTGCCCAATTATGGAGGAGGGCTGGGTTGAGGGGGAAGGGAGAGGGAGGAGGAAAAGATAGCAAATGGCGTCCAATTGGGACTGACTTGACTGTCCCACCTCCTAGTCCACACACCTGAGCATGCTCACGGGAGCATGTACACACTTTCACAGAGACACGCCCACGCTCACAGCTCCTTTGTCTTTAATGGCTGCTTGGAGACTACTCCTCAGCACGCACTGAATCAAAAACTAAGAGCATGTCCTGATTAACAGAAGGATATCCGTGATTGCGGTGAGAGGGAGCTTGACTGGCGAATCTGTGCTGTCTTTTAATGAACACGATGTGGAATGAGCGCTGGAAAGCTAGCGAGCCTGTGCCGTTAACCACTGATTCCTAGGTCTAAAATCTCCTGGTCCCTGTTGTCACTGGCTCCACAGATGATTTTGTTATCTGACTTGACTGCAAAGCTGATCATTCCCGGCAATATGTCTGCCTTTCACGTTGGGGGCCATGGTATTTCCATTGCAGAGTAGGACATCTTTTGGCAGCCGGATCCTAGTGTTTGCTGAATGTCCAGATGAATGCAGAGCAGGTCGCAGCCGTGTAAGAACCCTGCTGGTGGTGATGAGATTTGTTTAGGTCTCCTGGGAATTCAGGCTTCCTGAGGATGGACACTGGGCTCCTCCTGTGTCACAGCTGGAGTCTGAAATGTCCCACAGAGGCCCATGTTTTGAATGCTTGTCCTCCAGCTGGAGACACTATTTGGGGGGGCTTTGGGGCCTTCTGAAGGTGGAAAGTACATGTAGAAATTAGATCACTGGAGGTGGGCCTTTGCAGGCTAGACACAGCCCACTTCCCATCACGCCTCTTTGCTTTGTGATCTACTGCATTGTGAACATACTCTACACAGACGTCATGATGTCCCCTGCTCCACCATTTTTTCACCACACAAAGGACTGCATAGCCACAGGAAGTCTTACCTTATTAAAGTTGTTTCTGGCAGATATTGCCAAATTTTGTAGTCAGAGCATAGAAAAGTAACTAACACCCCTAACTGTCCTTGTAAGAGATACGTGTTTGGTTTAATCTTAAGAAAAGCAGCTCCACCAATGCAAAGAACTCCAATAAAACCAGATTAGACTGAATTAAAATGCCCATGTTTAATAAATGCGGCACTCTTGGGTGGACCGAGACAACATGGTGGGGAGAGGAGTCATGCAAATCCAAAACCACATGTTTCTTTTTCCAGCCGGAGCCTAAATACCCTGCGGGAGTGGTCCTGATCCTCCCCAGGGCTGGATCAGTGCTTGGTAGGTTGGGAGTTGGAGTCCAAGCACTTGGCAGGCTGGGAATTGGATTCCAACTCAATATTACATTCCAGACTCTTTGGATATAGGGGTGTTAGAGGGCTGGGGATAGTCTGACCAAACATCCCAGAGTTGGATATAGGGGCATTGGCTCAAGTCTGGCTACTTCCTGCGGGCATGGGATGACGTGGGAGAGGGGAGAGCTGGGAGTTGGTGTGCTCACACTTAGCAAGAGGTGTGGCTGGAGCGGTGTCCAGTTTGCTGTCATCCTGGAGTATGAAAAGGCAGGAGGCTAGGAGAAAAAAAAATTGTAATTATTGGTCCTGTGAAATGGGGCTAGTCATGGGATGGGACACAATAGCAGATATCCCTGACTTTTTAAAACCAGATTTTAGTTGACACGTGTCCTTAATCCAGGAGAGCTAGTACCAATGGTGAAGCCCCAGGAGCTGGTGCAGGTCTTTTGATGTTGTCTGGGGGGGGGGCGCTTTGAAGGTTGGTCTTGGCCCATATGATTGAAACTGGCTAGGGTTAGCAAAAGGCTCTGGAGACTGTTAGGTTTTTTTTTTTTTAATTTTTTTTTTTTTACCAGACCTGATTTTGATACAGCAGAAACAGACTTACATCTCGGTGTCATAGCAAAAGGCTATGGCTTTAGGTTAAAAGGTAAAGGAATTGGGAACGCTGATCCTCTGAAGACACACCTGAAACCTGTCAGTCATGGACTGTGAAGACTGTGAGAAAGGCACACCTGTCTGTATTTTAACATGAAACTTTATTAAATGTCTTGGATGAAGTAATAAGTTAACAGTACCTTAAGTTGTCAGATGCCATTAGATAAATCTGGGAGGGATAAATGAGCAAAAATGAGACAGTAGTTTTAGCTACTCAGGCCATCCCAAATCCTCTCCTTAGTCCTTGGAGAACATCGGTCTTAGAAGCAGTGCTTGCTGTTAGCTGCTGAATACAAGAGGCCCAAAGATTTTTCCTGTGGGGGAAGATTTGGTCTACCTGTCTTGGCAGGATGAAAAGCTCTATTCCCCGGGTGAAGAAGCATCCAGGAAGCTGAAGAGGCAAAAGGCTGCTTTTAGCTGTGTGGGTGGCTTTGCCAAGGCCAAGGACAAGCTTGGAGGCAGAAGGTCCTTCTGTAACCGTGTGTCTTCTTGGAGGAGCTATAGAGTGCTGCGGGAGCTGCATGTCTGTATTAGAAGCTTTTGGTTAAAATGCCATAATCTCAGATCTGCAAGGGCACTTGAGAACTAGGTACCATTACCTGTTATTTATACTGGGCATATAAGCTAGATTTAGGCATGTATTTTATCCAATTAGTTATAGTTTATCAATGCTAGTGGATGTAAGAAGATTAAAAGGGATATTTTAATAAATCAAAGAATACTAGCATATGTGGGTACTTTTCCCAAAGATGGCAGACTAGCACATGTGGCTACCCTTACCAAAGATGGCAGACTAGCACACATGGTTACCCTTACCAAAGATGGCGGTGAGGTTAAAATGGCAGTTACCCACGTGTTTGTATTTTTTCAGTGCTGCTGTAATCTGGAGATATAAATTTTACTGATTTTAACATAAGCACACATGCATACAGAAACTTAAATTGAATTGAGCACTTTAAGAAAACACATTTACACATTCACATAGACATACTGTGGCCACATTATTCTAACAGACAGACAAATAGGACACTTTTGGAAACCTGTGATAGAAGAGGGGGGGAGGGAAGAGTGGGGGGAGCAGGGCAGAAGTGTGCGTCTAGGAACCGTGGACTTTTGAAGCCTTGTTTAAGATAGGTGCTAGTTTCAATTTAAAAGGATTTTTTTGTAAAAGGCTGCCCAAGCGGCAGGGGGCAGGAGCAGAGCAGGGCGGGAGCTGGTCAGCAAAGCATAGCAAACAGCCAATGGGCGAGTGCCACTGTGAATCCAGGCGTGGTATTGGAAATGGAGGTGGGGGCGGGACAAACTGTTGGCCGCAAATACTGGGGCGGGGGCGGGGGCGGGGAGGGGGCGGTGACGAGAGCGCGCATTTAGAAACTGTGGGCCATTGTTAATTTAGATTAGATAGCCCCACTTTAAACGGATTTTTGTATAAGGCCATCTAAAGGCATTTTGGAATTGGCTTGGAATCTCAAGAAGCCCAACAGAAGCGCATGCCTGTGTGACTCAAGCCTGTTGCAATGCGTCCACCGAACAGAGCCCTGGAATAAAAAATGGGGTGCATGAGAAATGAGTGTGGTCTCTCCACACCCAAGCTCCATCTCAGTGAAAGCCTGGCTTTTGCAGCGTGGATTAGGATTCAATGTGGGTCTGTGGCTACAGGGTACTTCCTGTTGGGGGCACCAGTAATCTTTGGGGGACCCTGAGAAAATTTAGGATTATGGTCAAGCCTGAGTGGAGTATTCTGTGTGGCTGGATCATCTAATCCAGTTGCTTTGAGGCTGTTTTTTTTTTTTTTTTTTAGAACTCAGAGGAAACTGCAGCAGAGGTGCTCTGAGATGTTGGATCATCTTGATCATCTGCTCCCACCAGAAAATTTTCAGGGGTCTTCCTCTATCAAACCTAATTTTCCTTAGCTCAGAATAACAGCCTCCCATTTACTGTGGAAACAAAAGCATAAGATCTCCCCCAAAGTAACATATCTTTTGACTTAAATTTTGAAGTCAAGATGTTTTTAAAATATGAAGGTTGGTTTAGTTTAGCAGCTTTCATAATCAAATGTCTTCCAGCAGTTATCAATTGTTCATTAGCAGTCAAGAAATTTAAAGACAACACAATAACATGCGGTATCCAGACTCTGTGTATTTTCCATGTTTATGTGGTTGATTTCCTTTACATTATTTACTCCCCTTTCTATGGACTTTATTTTATTATTTTAAATCTAAAACTGTATATACTTTCTTATTCTCTCCCAAGCCTATTATATTTTAAACACACTGCAAAACATTCAGAGGATGCTTTTTTTTTTCCAGTCTGAATCTGTCTTTACTGCATATCTCTATCTGTTCCTGACCATGCAAGGCTTTAAACTGTAGAAAAGGATTGCTCCATGGCATTCCTCTGTTCCATCTCCCATGAAGTCTTTTTGCATTGCTAAGCATTCCTAATAGACACTGGCCTTCTTCAGGAACCCAACTCCCCTTGTTCCCCCCAGCCTCTTTTGGGTGCACCAGGGAAAGGGACACCGCATGGATGTTCTACTTCCTGCAGGTGGCACCAGAGACACATGGAAAAGCCTGCAGGACTCTGCCAGATGGCAAGCTCTGGGAGCTGGGGCTGGAGTCGGGCTAGCAGGGGCGGGGTGGGCATGGCTGAGAAGTCCTCTCTGTGGTACTCGTCCAGTTGCAGGGAGAAAGTGGGGCTTAGTCATATGTGTGCTTTGTAGAAGGGGAGAGCAAAACAGGGAAAAATGGTTCTTGGGAAAGTAGAGCTCAACAATTTCAAATCTATTTTGTATTTCTAAGAGAACCCAAAATAGTCTCGTGCGGCTTCTTACATTTCTTTAACCAGAAGGCAGCTTTGTGTTAAGATGCACGCTCAGCAGAATTGCTTTTTTCCCTAATGAGGCCTGGTGCCTGCTGGCCTGTGTGTGAACCCCACGCTGTTAAACTGGGGAGGGTGGTGGAGATAATGTCTGGTTTTCCTTACTGTGAAGTTCTCATTTTTAATGACCATAAACTACACTGGAGCTTTGTGACTCAGCGCAGGACTTTTGTGTGGGATCTCCACACAAATCTCCCCAGTGGGTATGTGGGGAAAAACAATTCAGAGTGGCTACCTGGGTCTCGTCACACAGTATGTGGTTTCACATTCCAGCTGGTGGCCTGAGAGAGACTCAATTCTGAGACAATATAGGCAGGAGGAAGGGTGGTCTGAGGCTGAGCATTTACCAGGAAAGGGACGATTATGAGAATTCCCATCTTGGCTGTGACAAGTGTCGTCTTTATGCGCCCTGTGATACTGCAGGAGCTCTGTAAAAGTTCAAGGGCAGTGGCCCAGTGATTCGAGGTATCGTGGAATGTCGGCAGGGACCGTGGGGGCCATCTCCTTTTGTGGAGTAAAGCCGTGGGGATGCCAGTGGTGCTTTGACCTCTGCAGTGCCATAAAGCCAGATGAGAGCATCAGTTTTCACATTCCTTCAGTGGGAAGCTACTCATCGCAGACAGCAACACAAGTGATAATCAGGTGAAGGCTTCTGAAGTCAAATTCCTCAAGTGTATAACATACCATTAGATTCCAATGTTCATTCTCTCTCTCTCTCTCTCTCTCTCTCTCTCTTTCTCTCTCTCTCTCTCTGCCTCCCCACCACCCCACTGCCAGCTGATTTCTGCCCTCCTTCTCTTCCTTTGTCTCTACAATGCTAGTTTTCTGGGGAGATTTCAAGTCATGACCCTGTCTCCTGGATAAGCTGTGCTTCTATGTGATAAATCAATGCTATGAACTCTTAACTAAAGGATTGTGCTGTAGGTGGTTAAGGACAGTGAAGAACACTTGCTGCCCTTGTAGAGGACTCAAGCTTGGTCCCAACGCTTAGGTTGGATGGATCATAACCCCCTCTACCTGTAGCTCCAGAGCATCTGATACCCTCTTCTGATCTTTGAGGCTACTTACACACATATGACATAGACACACACACACATATAAATAAAAATAAGATAAATCTTTTAAAAATAAAAAGATTGTCCTAGAGCCAGAGGGGGCTGAAATAATAATTTGAAGTTTTTAAAATTTTTTCTCTTTATGAGCTACCTTTCGTAAGCCATTCAAACAGGTAGTTGTCTTTGTATCTATGAATCTCATTCCCACCAAAGTTTATACTTTTTAGGTTACAAGAGCTACAGGGGTTCCATCTATGTTCTTCCCTTTGTGAGTCAATGAATAAAGCCGGAACAGAAAGCCGAGGGGCCAAACAGATTGCTCTTCAGATCAAAAAAGATTAAGGTGAAGTGGAGAAAAGATGTCTAGGAATGACAGGAAAGAGCGCATCTTCGTCATCATCACCATCAAAGGCTGACCCAGAGGAAGGTGACAAGGGCCTTATTGCTAGATGAATGGGCCTGGCCAAGAATGGAAGACCTGCCTGAGGGCTGAGCCCCAATCTGCGAATGCCTCAGTTTTCATCAGAAAAGAATCTGCTCCCGCTGTGTGTCAGGGAAGCACACTGTTTCTCCTGTTGGTGTCTAAAGGGGACTCAGCTCTTACGGGGGAATCATCTATATGAGGTGGTGAAGCGAAGTCAAGAGCTTATGAGTGTCCTAGGGGCTGGGAGAAACAGTTTCCACACGGATACTAAAAACCGGGGGCTGGCACCTGGCTACAGCTTCACTGTCAATGTAGCTCTGCTCCACATACGCAAACTCGGTGTCGGAAAAATAGTTTCAGACAAGTAAGTTCCTATTTACTTCCCATACTTGGGTATTCCCTTTTCCTCCTGGTATTTGAATATTTTTAAACAGTATAACCTCTACTTCTCATTCAGGCATATATGTGTGTACATGTGCTTGTGTGTAAGGGTGCATATATGTGGGTCATGTACGTACACATGTGTGAATATATATGTGGAAGCCAGGGGACAACCTTGAGTGCCATCTTTAGGAATGCCATCCACATCTTTGAGATGGGATCTCTCATTGGCCTGGAGCCCACTGATTAGGTCAGACTGGTTGACCAGCAAGGGCTCCTCCTGTCTCTGCATTCTCATGTGTGGCATTATAAGCATATGCCATCATGCCTAGAATGTCTACATGAATTCTGGGGATTAAACTCAGATCCCAAGGCTTATCAGGCAGTCCCTTCATGGCTGTCCCAATTATCTTTGAATATCAACTTGACACAATCTAGAACCATCTGAGAGGAAAGCCTCCACGGAGGATTGCCTAGATCCTGTGGGCGTGTCTGTGGAGTGATTGCCTTACTAACTGATGTAGAAAGTCCTAGACCATCGTGGGTGATGCTGTACCCCGGGTGGTCCTGCACCGTATAAGAAGGCGAGCTAAGCATGACCCCGAGACTGAGCCAGCAAACAGTGTCTTCCATGTTTTTGTGGTACTTCTTTGACTGTGATGGAGGTAAGGTTGCATGGAATAGCAAGCAGGCTTGCCTTCAGGTTCCTGCCTTGAGTTCTTGCCTTGAGTTCCCGCCTTGACTTCTTAAGTGATAGACTGTAACCTATAAAATGAAATAGACCGTTTGCTCCTTTCAGTTGCTTTTGGTCAGAGTATTTCATGACAGCAACAGACAGGAAGTTCAAACACAGACTGAGCTCTCTCTCTAGCCTCTGAATAATATTCTTTACAGAAGAGTGGTCCTTACTTTGCTTAAAGGAACTAAGAACAATAAATAGTCTTAGTTAGGGTTTCTATTGCTGTGAAGAGACACCATGGTCATGGCAACTCTAATAAAAAAACATTTATTTGGGGCTGGCTGACAGTTATTGTTATCAGAGGTTTTTATTTCATCACGGGAAGCAAGGCAGCACACAGACATACATAGTGCTAGAGAGGTAGCTGAGAGTTTTATGTTTTGATCCAAAGGCAACAGGAAGTGAATTGTCTCACACTGGACATACCTTAAGCAGAAATGAGATCTCAAAAACCCAATCCCACAGTGACAACTTCCTCCAAGGCCACACCTACCCCAACAAGGTCACATCTCCCAATAGTGCCATGCTCTAAGGGGCCATTTACTTTCAAATCACCATAACAATTAACTGTCAAAATATTGTTTGTTACTATGGGTACTGCTCAGTTTTATGTCAGTTTGACACAAGGTAGAGTCATCAGAGAGAAGGGAGCCTCGACTGAGAAAATGCTTCTGTATGATACGGGTGTAAGGCATTTTCTTAATAAGTGATCAATGGGAAAGGGCCCAGTCCATTATGGTGGTGCCACCCCTGGGCTGGTGGTCGGGGTTCTATAAGATACCAGGCTGAGCAAGCCAAAGGAAGTGAGTCAGTAAACAGCACCCCTCCATGGGCTCTGCATCAGTTCCTGCCTCCTGGTTCTTGTTCTGCGTGAGTTCTTCTCCTCATAGCTTCTGATGATGGACTGTTAGAGGAAACAGTGAGAAAAATAAGTCCTTTCCTCCCCAAGTTGCTTTGGGCATGGTATTTCATCATAGCATTAGTACCCTAACTAAGACATCATGTGTCCAGCATTCCAGTTGGATGATCTCATTTAACCTTACGAGGTCACCATGTTTCAGGTGGAAAAACTGATTCTTGAAGGTTAAGCAAGTTGCTTTGATGAATCATGGAGCTTGGGTTTAAATTTTTCATCACCTGTATCATGAGAGTGTAAAGAACACACACACAAAAACCACTTCCCTAAATAATGATACTGTTGTCTTGTTTTATGATGTTGAATTTTCCTCTGTATACCATTGGTTATTAAAGAAGCTGCTTTTGACCAATGACTTAATAGAATATAGCCAGGCTGGAAGATATATATATGGAGAGAGAGAGAGAGAGAAAGAGAGAGAGAGAGAAGGTGGAGTCAGAGAGAAGCCATGTAGCTGCCCATAGGAGACAGATGCCTCCACTGGAGCCTGCTAAAATTTTGCCTGTAATCTGCAGCCATGTGGCGATACACAGGTTAATAGAAATGGGTTAATTTAAGGTATAAGAGTTAGCCATAAATACACTTAAGCTATTGGCCAAACAGTATTGCTATTAATACAGATTTCTGTGTGCTTATTTCGGGAGTCTGGGTGGCCGAGAAACAAACAAGCAGCCACCCCCAACAGTTTTATAGCTGCTTTCTCCTGGGATGTGTGTTTGTGGAGGGGGTATTTCAAGAAACTCACAAGACTCACAATGCCCTCCTCGAGGTCCTATAAAAATGTAAAAACCCGCTGTGAGCAGGGAAACATTCAGTGGGACCCCAGTGATGTAGCTTTTATGAGTCAGCACCCTTGCAGAGTAAAGGCTTTTGGTTGGTGCAATTGCTGCATCTACCATTCTCCTTGAGTAATGTTGACCAACTCAGTGACTCACTAAACTGATCTTGTATGCAATCTCTCATTGGTTACTGTGTCTGGGTGAATAAAAATAGGCTCTCCAGGATACAGATCACAACACAGTCAGAGTTTTCCAGCAGTGGCAGTCCTTCCGGAAACTATCACTTAGAGAAAGCTTCCAAGACCCTTTGGGCTTAGAGGAGAAGGGAGATGAATGAACTTTGGCTAATAAACAAGAGAATGACCTCTTTGGCCACCTCTCATTTCCCAAGCTCCGTTCTCTCCCATTAAATATGCCTCAGTATTATTAGCTGTGGGTTTCTGTTAGAATAGAATCTCCTACAAAGTGTTTATCTTCCCATAGGTCCTGGAAAACAGGAAACATTAGCATCTTCTTATATGGAAAAGATTTATTTCTTTTTCTACTCAAAGCAATTGTCTGGAGATATTTTCTGTAGAGTGGTCAGAGCTCTCATCTAGCTTGTAGCTGCCACTGGTTGGAATGACTCCATAAAGGAATGTGACTTTTACATGGGTTGACTTCTTGAGGAGACACTGTAAAGAAACAGTCTCAAAGCCGCCATAAGCAATGGATTTCTCATTTAAAAAAACTGTGAACATTTTAATTTTTCTCATTTTATAGCTATCCAAATTGGCTGGAGACCACATTTCATCTGGGAATGATGCACACAATGGATTAAAAGGCATTTTAAAATGAGGAACAAGGGGCGTTCTATAGGGAGATAATCCTATACTCTCTCTCTGACACTTTAACCATTTTCTCTAAATTAAAAGCTCTGGGTTTATTAGCAATCCCTTTCTTGGCTTGTGTAAAGAAACCCAAGGATTTCATGTTTCCCCATGTGCTCATTAACAGGGCTTTCCTTACAGTGTGCAGTGGTCCCAGTGCCAGGGATACCTAATTAGTATCGTATCATGTTGAGCCTGAAGGGAATTTATCTAATCAATTCATTTCATCTTTTAGGGGAGGAACCAAGCTGGTGTGGTGACTTGTCACCCTTCTGGGACCAGAGCTATGGCTCCCCATCTCTACTTGGTTCACAGATATTCAGCATCAAGAAAGTCAGTACTTGAGGGTGGTTGGTGTATACTGCAGATCACTAGCAAGGTAACAGGATTAGACTTCAGTTGGGTATATGCTAAGCCTATAGAAGGAAAATAAAATATCCCCCTGTCCTAAAGATAAGGCCAAGGATGCCGTGGAGGCTGACAGAGGAGCCCTACGGCCCTGGTTGGGCTCCCAGGGATAGGAGGTGTCTGGCAAAATCTTACCATGAACTACACATGACGTTCAACACTTAGTCACAAGTCTGCAGAGCCATATTTTAAGCCTTATAGCATCTTCCGTTTACACGAAGAGACAAATAGGACTTGTAAGTGACTTTTCCGAGGTCCTACACCAATGCCAGTCACTAGTACCCCAGCTAGCAATTGTAGTAGGCCTTTCCAGATAGCAAACTTTGTTCTTAGAGATGACAAACGAATAGAAGCCCTTCTGGAAGACATGGTGACTGTTGAGGCCTTTTCGGTAGGCTGCTTGTGCTTTTAGACTGACTTAGATATCACAAGTTTGCCAAGATATTCTGTATACCAACAGAGAAAGCTTGAGCTGAACTGATCTTGCAGCTGGGTTAGACATGATCATAAATTCTATTTTTAGTGCTTTGGCCAGAAAGAGTCAGCCTGGGCTAATATCGACTCACATTCTGAAGGCAACATCTAAAAAGTGTCTTAGTTAGGATTCTATTGCTGTGAGGAGACGCCATGACTGTGACAACTCTTCTAAAAGCAAACATTTAATTGTAGACAGTTCAGAGATTGAGTCCATTACCGTCATGGCAAGAAGCATGGCGGAGTGCAGGCAGGAACGATGCTGGAGAGGGGTGGGAGTCCTACACCAGGATCCTCAGGCAGCAGTAAAGAAGAGTGAACCACCGGGCCTTGGCTGAACTTCTGAAACCTCAAAGCCCACTCCCACAGTGACATACTTCCTCCAATAAGATCACACCTCCTAGTAGTGTCCCTCTCTATGGAGGGGCATTTTTATTCAAATCACTACAGAGAGCTAGAGTGGGGAGAACCAGAGATTTGGTGTGATCTTAAGAAGGAAGGAACAAAGGTCTAGTTTGTGTTTGTGTTTGTCTTACAGTCTGCTGTAAACGGTGGGAAGCCAGAGTGGTAAAGGTAGCAGGTTTGCACAGGACTGAGAAATTCTAATTCTTTTTGGCTGGATCCTGGTTTAGTTGCTTATTGTGTTGGTTACCATTTCATAACACTAATAAAGTGCATATTTGTTTAGGAGAGAGGACACAAGGGACCTGGATATGGATGAATACAGAGAGGCCCCCTGTCCAGGAAGTCTGTTAGATGTCTGGTGTTTGTCTCACGGCTAATAAATGTCTTGCTGACACGGTTTGGATGTCAAGGATTTCCCACTACATCCTACTACAGCTCCCCAACTCATGTGTTGAGGACTTAGTCCACAGCGGGTTGTGCTATTTACATTGGATCTTAAGGGATTACTCCACGGATCCATTCATGGCTGAATGGGTTCTTAGAAAGTGGACCTAGTTGAAGGAAGTAGGTTAGTGGGAGTGTCTTTGAAGGTGTATTTTATCCTCAGGCAGTTCTCTTGTGCTTTCTGTTTCCTGCCTGCCATGAATGGAACAGCTTTCTCCAGACTTGCCCTTCTGCCATTGTTTCTGCTTTACCTCAGGCCGAAAATCAGCAGAACCCACCTACCACAGACTGAAACGTCTGAAGTCGAGAGCCAAATCAGCCTTCCCTCCTTTAAGTTACCAATGTCTATTGTGTTTGGGCTCCAGTTGACAGGCTGCTTTTGGTTACAAGTTTGGAGCCTAACACCAGGCAGATTCAGCTAAAAGGGGGCTTGAACGGTTTATGCAAAACAACCCAGAAAGGATTATGGTGCACTGGCTGCAGGGATGACTGGAGATGGCAGATCCCAATGCCAGGCAAAGAGCAACAAACCTTTTCTATGTCTTGTCTCCTTTTTGTGCACTAGCTTATTTGAAAAGTCCGAGATCAAAGCTACCCATAGCTTCTCTACCTCCCCTCGGGTGAGTTGCAGGCCCTCTTCGTCTGTGCTTCCAGTAGAACTCTTCAGATGGCCAATGACTGCCCTACTCGGGTCATGAGCACCCACCCCAACCCGTCACGTGACAGAGGCGTGGTCTTAGAAGCGGGGTGCCAACTCCTATTTCCCACACATGGTGGGACAGGCAATAGAGTGCAGCTGTCCTAAAGGAAGGCGGGGCTCCCAGGATCACGGAAAGGCCGCTGTGGACAAAGCAGATTTTCTTAGAAGGGGAACAGTGGCCTGACAGACTTTCTGTTGCAGAAAAGGTCAAAATGTGATTCAATGCTTAAAAAGCACTTTATGACAGAATTAAAAAGGGGAACGAAAGGGAAATGAAGTCATCGTTGGTTTTATTAGGAACAAAGCAAGACTAACATTGACTGTTCTGGCAGTCGGAGAACTGGCGTTTTGACAATCCCCAGCGTAGCAAACTGTAGCCCAGGGAAACTGGTTCCGCCGAGCCCTGAAATGTTCTGATCCAAGGGGCAGCACTACTTGTATGGAGCTTCTCCTCACTGTGGCTTATAATCATGGCTCCCAAGGTAGGAAATGATGGGGGCCACATATCAACTCTTACACCTTAATTATTCTGACAGGTAGTTGCTGCAAAAATTCAAAGATTAAACATAGGGACCAAGCGTTAAAAGAAACAAAACTAAGGCTCCCATTTGCAAAGAAATGTCTAGGCTACCTACCTTCTCTCCTGCCATTCCCGCTCATCCAACACATATTCACAAACGTCTACACAGATGGCTGGCTTTATTAAGGCCGAGAAAAACGAGCCACTTGTCCTTCTGAGATGTGCTGCGGTCAGAGGAACCGGTTCTTTCAAGGCCAGCTTAGGTCCTGCCCAGCTATTATTTCTCCCCCAGCCTGTTGCCCAGAGTTCTCTCTCTTCCATTCAGGCACACAGAGCTCCAGATCTGCAAGCAGGGAAGGGGGCCACCGCCTCCCTGTCCCCTCTGTCGCCTGCATGGCCTTGGAGCCCACACTCTAGCTCCCCCTGATTTCACCGGGGCCGCCCACCGGCGCTGACCCCGCGCAACAGCTGCAGGTAGCAGAAGTGCCCCGCCCCATCGGGCTCCGCGGCTGGGGACACCGCCCCTCGCCAGGCTCTGGGGCGCGCGGCGGGCAGTGGCCCGCGCAGGTAGAGCTCGGCGCGGCCCCGAGAC
Organism: Neodon shergylaensis; assembly: GCA_025134845.1. NCBI lineage: Eukaryota > Metazoa > Chordata > Mammalia > Rodentia > Cricetidae > Neodon > Neodon shergylaensis. Next base: position 30,950,371 of record JABTXL010006268.1, on the reverse strand, counting down.
GGCGCGGCGGGATGGGGCGGCCCGGGGTCTGCCGCCTCGTGCTGCTCGCCGCTTGCCTGGAGCTCTGCGGGCCGCGCGGGGCGCTCGGAGGTACGCGCCCCAACTTCCCTTCCCCACCCGGGGCGGGCCGGGCCAAGCTGCACTGCGCGGAGGGGGTGGGCGGCCGGGTTGGGGCGCGGGCCGGGGAGGCGGTTGGGAGAGCGGGACGAGCGGCCCCGGACCCCAGGAGCACTCAGGCCCGGTGTCCCCGAGCTGGCCATAGAGGGAAGACGCAGAGTGGCCCTGCGCACAGGCTCCGTGGCGGTCGACCACTTGCAACTCCCAGCCTGGGCCTGCGCCCCACCTCTTCCCCGCGAACTCCAGGAGTTTTTAGGTCGGCCATCTGACCAGCAGAATGGCCGACTCCTGCGGGCGGCCCTCGCTAGTCCTTTTTAGTTCGGCCCGGGAGCTATTTGGTCTCACGTGACGCCTGGGAGGCCTTGGGGACTCTTCAGTTCTTTTAGGATATTCTTTGACCCCCTGGCTCCTTGTCCCTTTAGTCCTACCTTAGAGGGCCTTAGCTTTTCTTAGCCCAAATACTTAGTGTTTTCTTTTTCCGTGGCGTTTTGCCTACCTTCCAGATTACTAACCACGTGGTTCTTTAAACTTGCAGGATTGCGCCCTAGTTCCTGGGCCTTCCCACCTTCAATCCAACAAAAGTCGTCCAGTAATTCCAAATCACAAGCATTGCATGTCTGTAGTATTTTCTATAAGATTCTGAAGTCTTAAATTCATTTTCAGGGTGGCCATGGCCAAACAGCATTGCCGCAGGTGATCGTTGCTTGACGTCATTTTAGAGTGATGCTCCAGGGGCCATCTAGGTTCTGGAAGGCGCCTCACCCTCCTGCTTGTTCAGGTGGTGAGGAGGCTGCTTAGAAAAGCTTTGCATCTTCATTGCCTTCCTTCTTATTTCTGCAGGCTTTCCTGCCCTTTCTGGTTCCTTTCTGTGGGTGTGGCAAGGGGCCGGAGGTCTGGAACCGTAGTAACTGTTACTGAAGGGACAGGTATAAGTTGAGGAGGAGGGAGTCTCCAAAGGGCAGCAAATGGCCTTTGACAACCCAGATGGTATCAGACAGGGAGCCAGTAACAGTGTGAGGGCAACGAGAAGCTCCTGGCTTGGCAGTCTGCTGGGTGTGGGCTTCAAACCCAAGGGCTTTCTTCCATTCTCAGTTACTCGGCATGGTTGCTTCTCTGAGTCTTGGCTTTGCCTCTGTACATTTACTGTAATAATAACGTCCTCAGAGAGGCTTAACCACACACTGGCTTAGCAGACTGAGAATGCTCAATAAACACTCATTTTCAGCTTTCCATATTCATTATTCCCCGTTCCTCCTCTTCCATGCAATTAACGTGGCTAAGAGACAATAGGTTGATAGTCCTTTAGGTTAGGTGTGTGACTAAAGAATTCCACAGCGGGGACTTTAACATGTGTGTTCTTCATCCATGGCCCCCACAGCATGACAAGTGTTGTAGGCCTAGACCTTGCCAAAATCTACTTTGTGATGCTTGAAAGAGTATTTTATTATTATTCTTTTATTTTTTGGTATATGGGTTGTAGGGAAAATAGGAGGCCCTGAACTCCACCATGTCCAGGACCCCAGAGCCTCAGATTCACACAGGACAGGCAAAGCCTTCTTCTGGTCCATGTATGGATGTTGATAGTATGTGTAGAAAATGTTCACTGCAACCCCATCCCAACCTCCAGTTTTGGCCTACAGAGACTGCGCCTGAGATGAGCTGAACTTGTCTCCTTAATCCAGACAGGTACCACAAACCCAGCTTCCTTGTTTATCTGTATGTAGTAATAATGACTCTCTCTTTATTCAATCCTATATAATAAATACATTGAGCTTCTAGGTCAGACGATCTGACCCCAGCGTTCTTTCTGCGTGTTGTTCCGTCTGTGTTTCTTCCTTCCCTTCCCTCCCCAGTCAGATCCAAGTCCTTACAGACGGGCATGGATGTGGCTATGGGTGTTTTACCTTCATATATGTCTGTTTCCCTACACATGTGCCTGGTGTTGGAAGAGACCAGAAGAGGGGATTGGATACCCTGGAACTGGAGTTCCAGATGGTTCTGTGGCACCGTGTGCATTCTGGGAATTGAACCCAGGTCTTCTGGAAGATCAATTCTTACTTGTAACTGCCGAGCCGTTCCTCCAGTCCTGAGAATATTTTCCTGAGTTACCACATGTGTAATTTGAATTCATCCCCCTCCCCCTTGTCTCCTTGAATAATTCAGGGTGCTTCCTTGAACAATTGAATCACAGAAGACCCTTAGTCTTGAAGGGTACAGAGTGATGGATAGGTCAGCCTGGCAACTCACCACAGCAGAAGCCACCGTTGTCTGCCAGTGGAAATTTGTACAGTAAAAGTACTTTTAGTGCAGGTGCCTTATGTGTTCTATTTGTGAACCATACTATTGCCCGTTGACCACACTGGAAGATAAGAAGAGATTGTGCATTGCAACTAAGTGCATATTATCAGTGGTTTATTTTTGGTATTTTTAATTTTGACCACTTTCTTGTCAGATGTTGCTTTTGCATCCCAACAAGGCTGAGTGGGCACTTGTTCCAGAAGGAAAGTGCCAGACTGACCTGTAGCTCCTTCTTGCTGCTCTCTCCATTGTTTTTTAAAATGTATCTTTACCCGTGAGTTGTTTGGGAGAATTTTTAAAACATCTTGTATTAATTATTCTGCTATGCAAAAACACCCAAGGCTGGATTTATTGTAAAGAAAAGAGGTTTCTTTAGCACCTGACTTCGGTGCTGGCTCTGGTGAGGGAACCATGGCAGTTGACTTTATGGCGAGGGGAAGCCAGAGAATGTCCAGGGTGGGGCTTGTCTGGCATTTTAGAACACTTCTCTCCAGAAAGCTGGCAAGGGTTCCCCGAAAACTGCCCCAGTCTCTTCTGTGAATGATGCCTTACGTGACCTGATGATCTTCCACTAATTGCCACCTTTTAAAGCGGTTCCGTTACCTCTTTTGGCATAGTAAAGACAAGGCGCCCAACTCTTACAGTTGAGATGCAGACCACATCTAAACCAAGGCACATTGGCCTTGTTTGTTTGTCTTGAGGAAGTGTTTACTTACAGTGAGATAATGGCTGAACCTAGCTAATCAGGCAAGCCTGCACATGGTGTAAATGAATCCCAGGAGAGGAGAGGAGCACCAGCCCACTTCCCCTACTGTAGAGTTCCCTGCTTGCCTTTGGAAGGCTTGTGCACCAAGAGGCAGACGACCATTTCACATGCCAGTGGAGACAGAATTTCAACCACGTTGAAACGAACAAAGTTCTTTTTTGCTGTTCTTATTGCTTTGGTTTTTAGATGGCAGGTACCTCAGATGTCCTCATATATTCTTTCGACTCTGCAGTAAATATCCTGGCAGTCCTTTTCCAATTGGTGTCTCAGAACTGGTGCACAGATTCAGATTCTTTTAGCAGCTGGTGTGAGAGCAGGTGGCACATGGCACAAGGTGCTGGCTCCTCACAGTTGAAACACCTACCGCCTGACCACAGGTGCACAAGAAATAGGTAAGGGTCATAGAATTCCTGCAAGGGCTTTAGAAGGCAGGTGCCTTGGGAGAGGAGCGAGAGAGAGCCTGGGAGAGGCTCATCTCTTAGGCACCGTCACTCTAGGGAGGATGCCTGGGTCCAGCACGGACGATGCATGTCTGGGGTGGAAGCCAGGCAGCAGATAACCGTATGCAGAGCGTGGATGGCTGGGCGCAGGCTCTGTGGTACAGCAGAGGGGAGGAAGCTGGTGGCTCAACTAGGGCAGGCAGCATCAGGACTACATCACTCAGCAGAGACTGTTTGCATCAGAGGCTGCAGAAACCGCAGCTCCCAGAATGATGCCAGACACGGGAATCCTTCACTGAGAGGCAGTAAAGGTGGAGTAACTGCTGGTTTTGACTTGGTAGCCCAAGTACCTAAGCCAGAGCAATTGCACGAAGGCTAGTATTTGGGTGGATTGGAGATTTGAGAGCCTGGTGGGTTATGGTTTGCAAAGAGCCAGAGAGCTGTAAATGGCATGACCTAGATCACCCTGGACACTGAAGATGTTTTAGTGTGTCTGACCCTCCTGCCCTCTGCTCTCTGTCTTCGTCCAACAGCATCAGCTGCACAGTTATCACAGGAGCCTGGTGCCAGGGCTGCCCTTCACAGCTCACTGGACAAATAGTAAACCTCCTGCCTGGCAGCCATAGAGCAGATTTTAGCTCATTGATTTCCTGCTCAGATTTAATTGAATGAAGCAGAGTTTGTGTTCGTCTGCCTGGAGGTTGCCTAGGGAACCTAGCATGTTTCTGCTAAGTTATTGCTTGCTTGTAAGTTTTCTTTCTTTTTTTTCTTCATGAGTGTGATGTTTTATTCCAGTGCAGGACTCTTCTTAGAACTTTGTCTTAGGATTTTGTATGACGCCAGGGAATTTTTTTTTCCTTCCAATTTCAATTGGAGATTGAAATTTTGGGCAGAAACTTTAAAGACAAATTTCTGTACCCATGATGCTTATGGAACTTATTTCTAAGTGTGCTAAAAGACAGGATGTAACATTAAAAGATACTAAAATTATAAAAAAGTAATTCTAATTTCCATGATATCTAATAGACTCGAGTATTTTTCTAAATACTTCTTTAATTAATATATATCCTAGAGCCACCATATCCTTTTCTCCAAAAGGCAGAACTCATGTCTCTGTAGCTGAAAGCTACCAAAGGCTTTCCGTTGTTCCCAGAACCTTCTTTCCAGGCCCACCCGCGAGGAACCTTCTGCTTGCCAAGGTGGTAAGTCATCTCTTTGCTTACCGAGCTTGTATGCGCATCAACAGCTCAAAGCACAGAGTCTTCTCATCCCAGATTGCCACCCCAAGAAGTTGCACCAAACCCCAAATCTGGAGTTGATTAGGATTGCCTTCAGGCATCTCCCTCTCCCTCCTGCAATGATCCTACTCTTTAACCCTCTCTGGAGCTCACTCACGCCTCATCCCTTTCTGGGCACCCCTTTGAGCCCTGTTTCAGTACTGTCACCTTCTGAGTTAAGATCTGATGGTGTATTTCCCTATCGATTCCTTTCTGATGCCCTTTTGACAGAGTCCTGATTTCCAGGCAGTCATTTCTAACGTGCGCTGGACATAGTTCTGTGCACTGAGAGTTAGGTGCTGATCTGACTAACTAGATTTTGATGTCCAGATCTTAACATCCCATTTGGGGTGATATGTTCTTGGGGCCAGATAACAACCACTAACACAGATTTTTTTTTAAAGTAGAGATTTGTAAAGGCCATTAAAGGAGCAGCCAGTCACTCCTGTTGCAAAGGTACTTTAAACGGTGAGAGGAGGCCCTCCATATGGAGGAGGCAGCTGCAAGTTGCTGCAGGCTCAACTGTACCTGTCCCGTTCATCATGTACTGAGCCAGACAGGACCTTCAATCCCTTGTGCTGTCTGTCCATTCTCTTCTTGGTTTTCTTCCTCTGTTCCTCCTCCTGTTCTATCTTGCTAGGAACCGGAAACCCCCCACCCCATGTCCTTTATCCAGACTGAGTGGTCTAATTAATAAAAACTGTGATTGCTTGATTAGCTGTAGTGGTTTGAATGTGAGATGCCCCACCTCCCCCCCCCCCACACCACAGGCTCATGTGTTCAAACACTTGGTCCCCCACTGGTGATGCTGTTTGGGAAAGTCGTGGACACTATAGGAGGGAGAGCCTCACTGGGGGGAGTGTGTCACATGGGACAGGCCTTGAGACTTACTGGCCTGGCCTCACTTTTCACTCTCTGCGTTCTGAGTGTGGATGTAGCGTGACCAGCTAGCTTCCTGCTCCTGCCACCATGGTGTCCTTGCTTGCTGCCATGTTTTCCTGGCCAGGAGGGAATGCATCTATCTAGAACTGTAAGAAAAATTATCCCCCCTTCTCCTTTAGGTTGCTTTCCTCAGGGTATTTTCATCATAGCTACAGGAAAGCAAGACAGCGACAGTCTCTTGTGTCTACCTTTGAGTTTTCAGTACCACAGAAAATCCTTGGGTTCCTTTGTGGACCCAGGAAAGACACATAGCTTTGATTGCTCCCTCCCTTAGTCCCTAGCTCACCCAAAGCAGCTCCCATCCTACCAACTCCTCCACTTCAGGGCCCTCTTCTTTCTGGGAACCTTTTTACTCTGATAGGCAGCCAGCTGTTAGATGAAGTCTTTACCATCTGCTCCTGATGATACTTGGCACATGCTAAGCACTCAGTAAATAGTAAGTCAAATCCAAACCCAACCCAAAACAAACACAAAAACCAAAATCCAACAACAACAACAACAAAAAAAACTAGGAAGACTTTGGAAAAACAAGTTAGAGTGAGGCAAATACGATGACTGAAAACTGTCCCACGGGAGAAATCCCAGGCCAATATAAATATTTGCCTCCCAGGAGCACTGTGGTTTAGTTACCTTGTTACCAAACACGGTTGGCATTGTGCATTTTACCCCTTATTTCAGCGCAGGACAGCACACAGTGTCTTCGGCTTTCTGGTCAACCTAATTCGATACTACAATCACGTCCTCACCTTCACCAGAGCTCAGATCCCTGTTCCCTCCAGGAACTGACTACACTTGCTTTCCTGTTTATTCGTATTGTTATTCTGAGACGTGTATTGGGGCCCAAGAGGATGGGGTCAACGGGGAGGTAACTGAGGGCATCAGTGGCTTCAGACTGTCCAGCCAGAAGTTTTAAGCCCACTTCCTTGTTTTTTTTTTTTCTCTGGAGGCGATGGAATTTTCTGGCTGCCAGCTGGAACTGGAATTGACTAGTGCCAGAGAGGTGAAACGTGGGAAAATATAAGGATATTGTTTACAAATGTTATTTAGTCATCTCAGCAGTAGATCAGTAGATCTTATGATTTCGAAAACATTTCCTGGCTTTGAACACTTAACAATACAGTCTCCAGGCCTGTCAGAAATTGAGAAGTTGTGTGGGGGGGGGGGCCGGGGGAGGGGGGAGGAGATTCAGGAGAATAAACTCAGCTGTCTGGGAGGTTAGTGATTGCTTGCTTCACCTTAATGACTTTAGCTCTATATTCTAGTATTGAGTTTTCTTATTAATATACTGATTGACTTTTTGAATGTATTTTTATCAGTTATGTTTGTTTTAAGTACAGTATATACTGATCAATTCCAGCCCCCTTTATCCTCCTTCTTCCCAGCTCCTAGTTATCTCTTTCCTACATTAAGGATGAAAAAAAAAAAAGAAAAAAGAAAAGAAAAAGAAGATTTCCACATACGAGAGAGAACATGTTTGCATATTTCACTAACCTAATGTTCCCTGCTTCTACCCATTTTGCTGTAATTAATTTTATGGCTGACTAATAAATAATGCATTATATATCTAAATATTATCTCTGTCTGTCCAACAGCAATGTACCATGTATCAGTCATCCACAGTTTATCTAATTTCATTTATCCATCTGTCTGCTGCTGAGTTTTCCTAGCTCTGCAGGAAACATGGACGTGTATGTAATTCATTCCTTGCTTTCCTTCCATCCCTCGGATATTTTCTCAGAATGGGAAGGCTGGGTTGGGTTCTATGGTGGCTCTATTAACTATTTTGTGGAATCTCCATATTGATTGTCCTAATTTACATTTCTTAACAGTGCACAAACATTCCTTTACTTCTTTTTTTTTTTTTTTTTTTGATTTTCGAGACAGGATCTCTCCGTAGCTTTTGGTTCCTGTTCTGGAACTAGCTCTTGTAGACCAGGCTGGCCTCGAACTCACAGAGATCCACCTCCTCTGCCTCCCAAGTGCTGGGATTAAAGGCGTGCATATACTTAGCAGAATTTGTTATTGCTTCAGTATTCGTCATTCGAATTGGGGTAAGATGATGTCCTAGCTCTGAACTGAATTTTCTGAGTCACTAATCACATCAAACATTTTTCATGCATCTCTTGGCCATTTGTCTTTCTTCTTTGAGAAGTGTTTGTTCAGATCATTAATAGGAACTTGTTTCTTTTGCTCTTGAGACTCTGCGTTCCTGTGTATTTGGATACCAGTCCCTTGTCAGGTGAGTAGTTGGCAAACATCTCTCATCCTTCAAGTTGTCCCTTCTGTGTCAGTCGTTTCATTTGCTGTGCAGGAGGTTTTTATTCTGAGGAAACACAGTTTTTGCTGTTTGTTGTGCGATGTTAGAGTCCTTGCTATCCTTCAATACCAATGAGATATTTCCTTCTTTATTTTCTTCTAGTAATTTGAGACTTTTCAGGTCTTATGTTTAGGACCTGGATAATTCTGAGTTGATTTTTGTACAAGGGGTCAAGTTCCATCATCCAGTTTTTCCAGTGCTGTCTCTCCAGTGTATGTTTTCGATGCCGTTATTGAGAATCGAATGTTTCTGGAACGCCTGCTATTCCCCCTGGTCTTTATGTCTGTTTGTATACCTGTGCCTGATGTTTGGTTACCATGGCACTGCAGTATGCCTTGAAATCAGGTATTGTGATGCTTCAGACCTTTTTTTTTTTTTTTTAACTACTTGGGGTCTTTGGTGCTTAATATAAAATTAGGATACTCTTTAAAGAGTATCATTGACATTTTGGTAGAGACTGCCTTGAATCTGTAAATCAATTAGGATAGAATATAAATTTTTTAATAATATGATTTATTCCAATTCATGAACATGAGATGCCTTTCTTTTCTGTGTGTGTCTTTGATTTCTTTCTAATTTTCCCTTTATTTCCTTAGATAAATTTATTTCTAGGTGTTTTATTTTATTTTTGTGTATCTTAAAAAAAACCCTTTTGCTTCACTGGTCTTTAATCCATTTTTAGACCCTGTCTTGTCTTGTTTATTTCTTCTCAGATATTTGATATTTCTTTCCTTTGGCTTACTTGGGGTTTGATTTGTTCCTAGGTGCTTGAGATGTGTCATTAGGTCGCATGTTTAAAATTTTTCATTTATTTTGAAACACACTTCCTCTGCTTTGGCTGTGTCCCATGTGTCCCATACGTTTTGGTAGATTATTTTTATTTATACTCTTTTGAATTTCTCTTTGAAATCTATCGACAGTGACACTCATCCTAATTGTCCTTTCAGTCAAGGGTAGTTCGGCATCGAGTCCCTTCCAGAGTCTACTTTTTAAGGAAGCTAAATCTCAGATGGAACTTGACATGCAAGAATTTTATTAGGGGGAATCAACCTTGTCAGAAGGCAAGGGAGCAGACTTAGATAAAGAATTTAAGTTGCTCTTTGGTGTTAGCAAAAGCCTTAGCTGCTCCTTTGGTTGGTTCTAGTGAAGAGGGACCCCTTAAGTCTGCCCTGAGTGAGGGAAGAGAATGCTGTGTCTTGATACGTCATGCCGGGTCTGTGGGCCACCCTAGACAGCAGGGGTGGTCTTTGGCAAGGCAACTTTCTTCAGCAGGGTCAGCCCATGACGAGGAAGAGAATACGAAGCATAGCTGTTGTATAGCAAGTTTGCTGACCTGGGTTTTTCTTCCCTGAAGCATCCTTTTATGGCGAAAGCTACGTGGAGCTCAGCATCACCGAAGTCTCCTCTGGGCTGTCGCTTCAGCTGAGATTTCAAACCAGCAAGCCACAAGGCTTACTTTTTCTTGCAGCCGGGAAAATCGACTATTGCCTAATAGAGCTTCTGTCGGGAATATTACAGGTATTTATTTTAATCTTTAAAATAAATAAGAATTCAGTTACTTGAGAACATAAAGCCACATAGAAATAGAACAAACCATTTTTCATTAGAATAAAGTGATATGTCATTTAGTTAGGGTGGGATTGTCTCAGATGTTTCTAGTGTATCTTAAGTATTCTGACTTTGAACTTTTTCACTTCAATATATAATCCATAACTGTAGGAGGTTTTCATGTCAATTCACTCTCTCTCTCTTCCCCTTCCTCCCCTCTCTCCCTCCCTTCTTCCCTCACCCCCTTTCCCTCTCTTTCTCCTTTCTTTCTCTTGCAAAAATAAAATACCAGAGGCCGGGTAGTTTAGGTAATTCATAAAGGAAATAGACAGAAGATTCGTTTTGGGGTGTGTAGGAGGATGATGGTAGAGTCTGCTTGGTTTCCGGTGAAGGCGTCATGGTGGGAGGGAAGAAGCGAGAGGCAAGCCTGCTTTGTAACACCTCTACCCCCTCTTGGGCCACCAGTCCATTTCCCTGAGAGACCTCACAGTGCATTAACCCTCTTTACACACTAATCACTTCTTTGAGGCCTCAGCAGCTCTCAGCACTGCTGAGCTGGGGATTTAGGTCTCACCATGAGTTTTAGTGGGGTCGATCCATAGCAGCCCCATGCCTCCAATATAACTCTGTGAGAGGAACAGCTTGGTGAGGTTCATTAATTATGGCTCTTGTCTCTCTTAGGTGAAAATAAACTTGGGTACGGGTGAACAGCTTCTCCTTTCTGAGCAGAGAGTTCGTGTGGACAATTTGGCGTGGCATTCGGTGGAACTGTACTATGGCAAGGATAAGGTTCTCTTGGTTATTGACAAGCAGTACCAGACGACTGGCCAGCGGGATGGAGGGATGCAGAACCTCACATTTCACCATGGAGTCTATGTAGGAGGCCGTGGGGGACTCAGCGTCCCTTACCTGGACAGAAAGACCCCCAACTTCCGAGGATGCATAGAGGGCGTGGTGTTTAACCGGAGGGAGGTCCTTACTTCCCTTAGGTCTTTCCCTGGCTTCAAGAAGGTTCATGAGGTGTCGCTGGGATGTAATGATGAGTTTTTTGCTGGGAAGAATGAAGCTATTAGCTTTTTCAGTTCTAGGTCCTATGTCGCCTTTCCAGAATGGAGGGTACAGGGAGAAGGGACACTGAGATTTGCCGTGCGAACCGGAACCCAACAAGCCTTGCTTTTATTTCAGTCAGGTAGAGGAAGAGATTTTGTTGCCTTGGCAATACACGAGGGCCTCCTGAAGGCTCGTGTGGGAAAGGGAGAAACAAAAACTCAGGTTTCATCGCCCCGCTTGGTTAGTGACAACAAGTGGCACGTTGTTCAACTCAGAGTCACAAGGAGGCGTCTGGACCTCACGGTAGACGAACAAGAGGTAAGGGCCACGCTGCCTCTGCAAAACCAAGCGTTTGTATCTGAAGGCCCCCTGTTCGTGGGAGGCCTGAATCACCGGATGTGGGAAGCAGTACGGCCGTTAGAACTTGTGTCTGTGCCTGGGAAATCTGCTCGGGGCATCGCTCTGAAAGGATGCCTGAGAGCCCTGGAAGCAAACTTGGACAAGAGAGCTTTAAGGGACGCAGTGGTTTCCAAAGACGTTTCTTCTGGGTGCACAAGTGAGGGCGTCCACGATCCAGATCCTCCCTGGGCAGCAGCGCAAGACCTGCCTCAGCCGGAGCCAGCCCCTTCCACTGCGCTTCCCAGTGCCAGCTCTCTTCGGGAAAACAGAAGTGGCGGTTTTTTGGTTTTGAGTAAATTGGAAGTCCAAGAAGGTGGACAGGCCGTACTGGGACAAAAACATATAAAAGTGAATGTGGACTTTCTGGATCTGGGTATCAACCATTCTCAGATACTATTTAAAATACAGGAAATGCCAGCTCATGGTTTTCTTAAAATAGATGTTCGGCATGCACCAGAAATGGAGAGGACTTTTACTACGTTAGATCTGATGCATGGGAAAGTGTGGTATGTCCACGATGGCTCAGAAGAGCCTGCAGATTCCTTGACATTTTCGGTTTTTTCTAGTAGTGAGAAGGCGATGCCGTCCCAGCTGCAGGATCCCATTTCGCATGTTCTTAATATTGTAGTCATTCCAGTGAACGACCCCCCACTCCTTAAGCTCCCAGAGGGACACTTGCTTATCTTCGAGAACTCTAAGAAACAGCTGACCCCCAATGTGGTACAGGTATCAGACCCTGACACTGTTTCGCAGCATCTCAGGCTTTCCGTGCTTAGCGACTTCAACGTTGATGCTGGGTTTTTAGAAAGTGCCAACGACCCTGGCAGAGCCATAAATAGTTTTACACAGATGGATTTACAAGCTGGCAACATTTTCTACGTGCACAAGGGTCATCGAAACTCTCGGATTGTCCTGAGAGCGACTGACGGTGAGCTGGTTAGCAATACTGTGGTGTTACGGGTCATGGCTGTTCCTTGGGACTTTGAGGTGGTAGTTAGGGCTGGCGTGGTGGTACCACAGGGTGGTACGGTTCTGATCACGCAGAGTGACTTGTCGGTGAAGGTGAATGGCGAACCACATGAGATGGACACCCGCTATGATGTCACTCGTCCACCTCAGTTTGGCCAAATTCAGCATCGAGGATCCAATGGGGAATGGAAACAAGTCAGTACCTTTTCTCAGCGTTCCATTGACCGGAGTCGGATCCGATACTATAGTTCATTCAAAGAACTGCAGCGAGAAAATGCGACGGATCACTTTAAATTTAAAGCTAACGTAGAAGGAAGAGTAAGCGAGGAGCTCCTGTTTCCTGTGACTGTTCAGTGGCTGCAATTGACACTTCTGAAAAATGTTCCTCTAGAGATTAGCAACTCAAGCAGGAAAGTATTGGACTCTGACCATCTGCAGGCTGGAACAGAGAGCATGGAAGTAGCTGAGAGGGAACTCTATTTCAAGTTACTGATGCCACCCAAGAAAGGAAGCCTGCTACTTGGCAATGAAGTTCTTCGAACAAGATCAATTTTCAGTCAGAAAAATATTACAGACTCTAAGGTAAGCTATGAACCTCAGGGGAGGTTCAGGGAAGACTCACAAGACACGTTTACTTTCTCAGTTATTGTAAAACACATAGAAATAAAAGATTATACTTTCAGGATAAACCTTAAAGCAGATAAGACACATATTATTTTAACAAACACTGGACTATTTGTAAAAGAAGGGGAGTGGACATTAATCTCAAAATCAGAACTCTTTGTTCAAACATTGGACAATCATGTCTTCCAATATGAAGTCACCAAGAGTCCTCAGCATGGGGAACTTAAATTGACCAGCTCTTCTGCTTCTCTGGGAAGTGACAGTGGCATCAGTGGGTTCACAGAGGAAGACATAGTGGGTGGAAGGCTGATGTATGTTCATGATGACTCTGAGACCCAGTGTGATGAATTCATTGTGCTGGCCTCTGCCACAGATCTGGGCCGACAGGAAGGTGTCAGAAATCTTGACTCGGAACACGTGTCTACAGAAATCAAAGTCAACGTTTCTGTTGAGTTGAAGAATGATGAGAAGCCGGTGCGTGTGGTGGATAAGGTCTTTCACGTTGTGCGGGATAGCCAGCGCTTACTGACATTAGCAGACCTCTGCTTCCGTGACCCTGACGTAGATTTTGATGATGGGCAGCTGCTCTACACTCGGCGTGGCATACCAAATGGAGATTTGGTGAAAGCTGATGACCCGTCTCAAAAGCTGTACCAGTTCAGGCAAGAGGACCTCCAGGAAGAGCGTGTGCTCTTCAGGCACCATGGTCCAGACTCTGCCCGATTCCTGCTGTTCGTGACAGATGGTGTCCACTACACGTCATCCCTTTTCGAGGTCAGTGTGTCAGAGGCTTATGTCCACATAGTCAACAACACAGGGCTGCTTGTGTCTAGAGGGAGAGACAGCTGCATCACAACAGCCAACCTGAGCATCACCACGAACCAAGATGTCAGACCAGACCATGAGTTTGAATTCTACATCTCGCAACCCCCCAAACATGGCAGAATCCTGGTCAATAATTCTGAGTTGCACTCATTTTCCCAACATGACCTGAAGCAGGGACATGTGATTTATAGGCACAATGGCGATGGGAACTTCGATACGTTTAACTTGACAGCGAAAGTTAAAGATGCCTACTTAGATGTGAGCATTTGTGTCCAAGTGTCCTTGGAGAGTCACCAACATTACACTCAGTTTCTGCGCGGCAGCAGCCTTACGGTTGAAGAAGGAAAAGCAGTAAAACTGAGCAGTGGAAAGCTCCAGGTAGGTGCCACCCAAAACACTGGGTGTTTTTATTGGCTTAGACTCGAGGGGACTAATAATCTATTTGTTTGCTTCTGAAAATACGCTCTCTCTCTCTCTCTCTCTCTCTCTCTCTCTCTGTGTGCATGTGTGTGTTTTACGGTATTGGGAGTAGCTCTAATATATGTGTATGCACATTTTTTTTTTCGAGACAGGGTTTCTCTGTAGCTGTGGAGCCTATCCTGGAACTAGCTCTTATAGACCAGGCTGGCCTCAAACTCACAGAGATCCACCTACCTCTTCCTCCTGAGTGCTGGGATTTAAAGGCGTGCGCCACCACCACTGGGTGGGTGTATGCACACTTAATATACATACTATGTGACACTGAGATGAAAAGTTAGGAGGTTTGGAATTTGATTCTACCAATTTTCCCTCGCTTGGAAATAAAATCTGCACAATGTTCAGTCTTATTTTAAAGCTGTGTTTATATACACGCTCATGTATGTGCCCATGCTTACTGCAGTGTGAACCTAGGACTAAGGGAGGGAAGTATGTGTTATGGCACATGAGGAGCTTTTCATTTTTGTTTATTGTTAACAGCTGTACTAGCATCGTTTCATTTGATATGGGCTAGTCTGTGATGGGAGGAAGAAGTAATTTAACAACATAAAAGGGATTCCCCAAACAGCTTAGGGCACCATTGCACAGTCTCTTTCTTTATTTCTGGATGTGGCCCTGTTTAGTTTCCCTAAACTGGTGGATAAAACTGATCTAGACCAGTGGAGCTGTACCGGGGTGAGGGCAGAGCCACGAAGTTCCTAGTGGGCACAGCCCTACCTATGAATCAGTTTGGCCTGGCTGTTGTTTTTAGGGTCATCTCCTATAGGGTGTAGGCTGGGAAAGCTGTGTTTTTAACAGTTGGCCAGACATGCAGGCTGTTCCGACTCTGCCTTCAGGATGCAGGCCAGCTTCCCAAGAGTAACCCGTAATATCAGAGATGAGTGGGAGCTGGAATCAGGTTGGTAAATAATGAAACTTGACTAAGGGAAGAGAAGGCACTAACTAGCGGTTCACATTTTTTTTTCAAACTTAGAGAGTTAATACGTCTCACCACGAGGGGGCATGCTTCCTCTTGTGACTTAATCTGCTGCAAAGACAGTTTCTAAATGGACTTTGCTGAATCAATAAAATGAAAATGCACAGGAAATGCTGAGCTAGAGAAAGTAGAACTAAACAGGGAAAAGGCTTTTTCCCCCTCTACAGTCGTGCAATTTTAGTGATGCAACTCTTCTTCCTGAAACCATCCTTGCTTCCTTCTCCTCATAATTCCCCCACCACGGTGCTGGGGATCAAATCCATGGCTTTGCACGTGTTGGATGCTAGGCAAGCCTCCAGCCCCCCCTTTATTTAATTTAATTAAAACATTTAATTCTTTTGCCTTAACTTTTAGAATATTCAGGGTGTTTTTCTGCTGTGTGCAAATGCTTTATAGCTATACACGTGCTGTTGACCATTTATTCATTTGTTTGTTTGTGACCAGGGCTGAGATTCCAAATATTGGCATGATCAGCATGGCCCCAGGTCAGACCTGGTCTTAAGCTGTGTAATAACACTGATTGTAACTTAGGCCACTTGTCAAAGTGAAACCATTGACAGCTTTGGCGCTTCTGGTTCTTCATGTGCTCTTCTTCTTGTGTTGTGTTTCTGAACAAGGCTGGGACTGAAGATGAGATCCCTCCGGAGACAGAATTTGTAGTCAGGACTCCACCAATGCATGGACATCTCCAAAAATCTACCGCAGAAGATGGCAACGTGGGTACAAATGGAAAGCCCACTCTGAGTTTCACCCGGCAGGATATGGATGACGGCAATGTCCTTTATGTACAGACAGCTCCCGGCCAACAAAAGGATCAGTTCACCCTAGATGTGAGCCGGGACTCCCACTTTGTAAGGAGTGTAGAGATGCGTTTGGATATCATCCCTAAGTGGATCCCCCTGGAAGTACAGAATCTCACGGTTCAGGAAGGGGGTTCCAGAGCACTTCTACCAGACCACCTCAGAATTCCAAGCAAGTATTTTGAGAATCTTGACTGTGAATTCGTTCTCCTCGAGCCACCAAAGCACGGTTATGTTCAAAGTTCCAGTTTTCCAAGAGTAAAGCTAATGAAATTTTCCAGGAAACAGGTAATAAATCACAGTTAATATATTTGAGTATGTTGTTCCGGCACGGGGGGAGGGGTTGGAATTGACTCTTTATCATTTAGACTCACAGACTTCAGGGTGATGGGACCTTGGGGTCCAGCTTCCCACAGGATGCTAGAAGCCTGTCTGTAGCGTCCCCATAGGGACGGGGTTAACACTGCCTGAACATCTTCAGTGATGGCGTATTTACTACTTCCTGAGATGGGTCTTGTAGTTTAAAAACATTCAACATTTCTTTTCACTACCACGAATTTGGAAGCCTCTCTTAGATCCTGTTTCTGCTGAAAATGCGAGGTGAGAGGCCTTATTCCCACAAGGAGACATCACTGCGCCCCTCACACACTTTAAACATATTGCCTCCCTCACAAACTCTAAACATCATCGCGCCCCTCGCACACTCTAAACATTTGAGAGAAAGATGGTCAGAGGTCCTCGATTTTATTTTTTTACTTTCTCCCAATCTTCTGACTTTTGACTGTACACCAGGAACTGACTCTGCCGTCCTTACTAATGTCCACTTCTACAAGAGTACCCTGTTCCTCTATTGATATCAGGAACACTCGGCTACTTCATCTTTGGTGAACGTTTTTCATTCATGTATCCCTTCATCCATTCACCAGATGTTTTACAAAGAACATACTATATGCCAAACATGGGGCCACAGGTGTCTAGGGTGGCTCAGTCCTGGCAGTCAGCAAGCTGAATACAACGGCTCGTCTGGCATCCAGATTTTGAAGGCAGATGAAATAACCAAAGTCAACTGGAGGTTGCTATCTGGTTTCTTTGCATTGGTTATTATTATTATTATTAGACTGCGTTTTCTTACAGGAGTAAATTAATGACGTCTACCAATGTTTATTATTTTTTCAATTTTGAAAATTGCCTTGCAGCTTTTCCTTAGAAACCCCGAGCAATACAAACTCTTTAGATTGGAAACCACAAACAACCCCCTACCCACCACCACATTTGCCTGGCTTTGCCTCTCCGGCTAAAAACACATGTATGTTGCTTCATTTTGCTTCTAAGAATGCCAAGTTGGAGACTGAAGAGTTGGCTTAGCAGTTAAAAGCAGTGATTGCTCTGGCAGAGGACCCAGGTTGAGTTCCCAGTAGCCACATGGTGGCTCACAACTTCTGTAAACCTGGTTGTAAGGAATCTGGCATGGCTAACAGGCATGCAAGTTGTGCCCAGACATACATACACGCAAAACACCCAAGCATAAAAGTAAATAAAAATGTGAAAATCTAAGTTATGGGATTCCTAATGGATTTAAATCCACTTACTAAAGGCGTGCTCTGTTTTAGTTGCTATGTGTTGCTGTGGTAACTGAAATGTAGTCCTTGCCTCAGGAAGTGCCATGGAGGAGCCAGATGCTTCATCTTTAATTGGGATGCTCTCTTATCATATTCTGTTTCCATGGTCGTGTTGTAGGAGTACAGAGCTGGCATATTCAATTCTAACTGAAGAGCAGAGAGAAGACTGCAACTCTTTGTGAAGGGACCATGGTCAATCTAGACTTTGAGGAGTTAGATAAAGAGCACAGAAGTAAGAGATTAGGAACCCAAAAAGGCAGTGTAAATTAAAGGAGCCGCATAGCCAAGAGTGTGGGGAACTGAGAGATGAGGGACCATCTGGGGAGGTGTACCCACAGGCTGAGGAGGGGCAAAGGGTACTTGGAGCTACATTTGGAGGGTTCCGGCCTCTGCCCATAGGAGGCGTGGTCTGCATCCGCTGTCAAGGATGTCCTAGGTATCATTAGGAAGCCATGAAGAAACAGAATGCAGAGGCTAGGAGAGCACTTTCTCCCTCTGACCCAGGGAAGAGGACTATTCTCATCTCTCAATGATGGCATCCAGGAAACCTATCAATGATGACTGTCTGCTTTGCTGTAAGCTGAATCAAATACTTTTACCTCATGTATTCTGAGTTGCCTGTTGAAATCTGTGTGGAGACATACTTGTCTCCTGGGGCATTTGTGTTTTCATGCAGCCTGTTCATAGACATATGACAAAGTCACATGTCCCTATTTGTCAGGTGATTCCTTACACTGTCTCTTTATATGTAACCCCTGTGGTCTCTAGGTTTTGAGATATTGTCATTTTCACTTAAAGTAACCCTGATCCTATGTGTCTGTGGTCTTCAGTGTCTTAGTGGAGAGACCCTGGCTTCATTTGCTCAGTAAGAAGTTTGTGAATGTCTTAGATCAGGGCTTGGAGCTAGGTGATGAGGTCAACCTGAAGAATTAACCAGGCAGTAACCCTGTCCTTGTGGAGTTTCTCCCCGGGTGGGGGAACAGGGAGACAGAGAGGCAGGAAAATTGTGAAAGGCAGCATGTTGAATGAAGATTATTAGTAATATAGAAAAAATAAATAAACCAGAAAAGAGAGCTAGAAAAGGCTGGGGCCTTCATCTGATCGGCAGATATTTTTTTTTTCTTTTGGCTTCCAAAGGATAGGAAGAGGCAGTGTTCAGCCAAATATTATTAAATGGTACGCAATTTTGGGACCTTTCTCAACTCCCAGCTAAATATTATGAAGTGCTATGCAATTTTGGGACAAATTGCTCATTAAAGGGTGTGTGATTTGGGGGATGGATATATTTCTCCGGGAAAAGTGTCCTGGCAGTGAGCACTATCACTAGAGTGCTTTCATTTCTGAGATCTTTCATCTTGTGATGAGTCCTGCTCACTGGTTGTGCCTGAGCAGCCTAACAGTGTATTCTAGGGATCCGAGGTTAGGCCCTGTTGTCTGGAATCTTCTACCCACAGAATTCCAGAATCTCTCATGGCACCTGTGGCCATGATTTTCCCTTGAGGGGACTGAACTTTCCACCCCTGTCAGGAACACCACTGTAAGATCAAAAGGCTTTGCTCAAAGGAAGTACGCTACAGGAATGGGCTCAGTTGAACCGCTCAAATTTTTGGCTAAATTTTGGCAAAACAAACACAGCCCAGAGACTTGTTCGGAATTCCAACAACTCCTTTGGGTCGTTGGAAGTTCTTACCGTTGTGTTTTGGTAGCAGACTCAGTGAAGCTAAATTCCCTTCTAGCTTGAACGCAATCTGGTGCAGAACTGTAATCTTCCATGTTTCCAGCCGTCAAGTATGAGAGAGGGGAAAGGACTCTGATAAGGCTTTTGGTTTCTACAAATCAAAGAGGAATAACCTAACCATCCAGTGACAACTGCAGAACTGAAATTAAAAAGATGGAATCTAACAGGGAATAAAAGTAAATATTACATTTGCTTTATTACTGTGAAAGAGATCTTCTGTGGTAGAATGATTTGATTGTAATGTATTCTGCCATAGTCTGTCTACAGGAGATGTATATTAACAAGAGATAAGAGATACATGATTTATTATGAAAGTGAGGGCTCAAGATTAGAAGGTAGCAGATTGCCCTAGTTACATTTCTGTTGCTATGATAAAATACCCCCCCCCAAATAGCCCAAAAAAGTGATTTAGGGAGAAGAGGCTGATTTCTGCCTACAGTTCCAGGGGAGTCACAGTGGCAGGAACTTGGCATCCCATCTGTAATCAAGAGCAGAGAGAAACAAATACATGCATGCTGCTTGCTCTCTTGCCTTTGTTCAGCTCTATTTCTTGACTCTTAAATAGGTCAGGACCCCTTGCTTAGGGAATAGCTCCACCCATAGTTGGCTGGGTCTTCCTATATCAATGCCTTAATTGAGTCACCTCCCCCCCCCACCCCATGGAGACAGTCCTTAGTTGAGCTGTTCTTTTTGGTGAGTCCGGATTGTCTCAAGTTGACAATTAAATCTCACCATCACACATAACCTCAGACACAGAAAACGGTTAAGGAAACAGCGCCTCCTTAGCTCAGAAAATGTGTGTGAGGAACTTCATAGTTTCCCTGATCCATGTGTTTCCAAGGAAGAGAAACGAAACCCCAGGGGAGCCTAACTCTGATGGTTTGGATTGTCAAATAAAACAACCAAAACCTTCCAAATGTAGGCACCTGAAATAAGCAAGTCAAACTTGAACTTCACCGTGGTGTCCAATTGGTAGAAGAGACTGGGTTACGTGCATCCAGCAGCACACATTACTGTCAGAAGTGGCATTTAAACTCGTCTTCTGCTACTAATTCAGCATTCTCGTTCCTGCACCACTTTGCATTTCTCTACCTCTCTTTAAACCTATCCTTAGGACAAAGTGGCATTTCTCTTATTTTTAGGATGAAGTGTGACACCGCCTATCACAGTTCCCACTCTGTTGTGGGATGAAGACATGCTTCTGTGACTTAGGGAGAGTTTTGCGCTTGGATTTCTTTTTGAGCACTTCTGTCATGGTTTGGGACTGAGTGCCTCTGTTGCTTTGGTTTCAGGTGGAGCTGGGGTTGATTCACTATGTTCATAACGGCAGTGAGAAGCTAACGGACAGTCTCACCATCTTGGCCAGCAGCTCGGAGCTTGGGAAACAGAGTCTGCCTCAGACTCTTTTTGTGACTGTTGAGTCTGTAAATGACAAGGCTCCAGTAATAACAGCCAATAAAATCCTCCAGGTAAGTGCTGTGTGCTTTTGATTTACATAAGAACCTCAGGGCAACCAAATTGGTTTGGATTTATATCATTGCTATTGTAAAAATAATAAGGCATATATATGACCATCCTTGTATGCTAACATGTCTCCGCTGTTTCAAAGAATCATTAGCTATTACTTGTCAATATCTTGTTGGATACTGTTGGAAGATAATAATTTATGTTTCCTTTGGATATATATTACTATGTACATTCTAATACATCTTTGTCATTTAAAAAATAGTATCAAATTATCTCCGTCTTTCAGTTAGGTAACTAGAACTTGGGAAATGAGGTTCTGTTGGGGTTGGCTGTGAGTTCTGCTGACTTCTACTCTGACAATCTCCGCTTGCTTTCTTCAGTGTGCTTTTTGGAGGAGGGATTTTAAACATCAACTATTTTTTAACTTATAGGGTGTTGTGGTTTGGTATCTAAATGGTGTTGGGGTTCCCAGGGCTCTGCTCATGCCAGCCAAGTACTTCCTCTTGTTTTCTAAGTAGCAAGTGTCTAGCCCACCATGCCACAGGATGGCATAGCACATCATCATGTATGAGTAACCGTTGGTGCAAGCAGCAAAGGACCTTTGTTGATGGTGGTGCCAGATAGGTGACAGAGGAGCAGGAAGGGATAAAAG
The DNA here is from genome assembly GCA_025134845.1 of Neodon shergylaensis. Classification (NCBI taxonomy): domain Eukaryota; kingdom Metazoa; phylum Chordata; class Mammalia; order Rodentia; family Cricetidae; genus Neodon; species Neodon shergylaensis. The sequence continues at coordinate 30,929,070 of JABTXL010006268.1, read as the reverse complement.
TGAAATCAGAAGCAGAAAACCTTGATCTCAATTTATGAAGCATTTCAGCACCTATTAATCCACTGTGTAGGCAACACAGGGGCTAGTCTAGGTAGCAGGCTTTGCATTGTTAGAAAAGGGCTCGAGTTTCAGTATTCATTATTGTTGGCTCCAGGCAATGGACTCAGGAATACTCCCGTTAGTGCTTCAGGTGTCTCACAGCGTGGCAAGTTCTCAGCCTCTGCCTTTCATGAGGAAAGCACTTATGCCTTTGGAATGTGTTAGTTCGGGTTTTCTTTCCGGTCTCACCCCGTTCTCGAATGCTATGTACTGGCCAAGCATCTAAACCTCCTATTTTCAGTTACTTCTGTCCCTCTCCCCCATACAGGCTCTTCTGTAGCAGAGTCATCTGAGAAGTGACCCGTTAGCTACTGAGAGAAACTGTAGCTGTCAGTGGTGGTTAAACACTGCCATAAATGTTTACATTTATTGAATGTTCACTTAGTCCTGGTCCCTTCTATAACTGGTGTTGTTTTCACAGTCCGCCCAAGGAACTGCTGGGAACATTAAAGCGTGGTGTAGCCAGAAAGGAAGGAGCGGCCTTGAAGCCGAATCTCTCCGGTCCGGTGCGTGTGCCACCATTCAGGACGATTCTGCTCAGAGAACACTGACTTTGTAGAGAGGAAAGATCTCTCAAGGACAAGACCTTTTTAAGGCGGTGTGTGTGTTAGGGGAACCGAGGCCTCCCTAGGTGGGATTGGCAGAGATGTTCAGAACTTGGCGTGCTGTGGCTAAGATTTTTTTCAGAGAAACAAATAAAGCAAAATCAGCAGAGGGAAGCGGCACCCGGGGTGGAGTCCAGAGGAAACTAGGTCAGCTGGCGAGTGCTTTCCCAGTGAAGTCACGCAGGACATAGTCGATTGGCCCAGTGACTGTGACAGCTCTTGAGAAGTGGCTTCCACCACGAAGCTCAGTTAGTTGCCGAGTCGCCAAGATGTTTTCTGAGACCTGGCAGGTAGGCAGGCACCTTTTGCCTGGGAAGAACCCAAATCCCAGACACCCAGGAGAAAAAGAGGGCTCCACCACAGACCACACTGCACAAACAATTTAGACAGGGGGGCCCCTGGTATCATTTGTGGGGCATTTTAAGCCAGTGTACAAAACTAGCTACCAGCCTCAGGTACAAGCCTAGGGCCGGATCCCAAGTGGACTTCTCTGAGAAGAAGAATCTGCCATTCACTCCTATGAACTCTTCTGGACAGGGTTATTAGAGATTCATGTGTATGCATATTAGTGAGAGGAGCCTTATTAGTCAAGGAGTATTCCATAACAGAGGTGATCAGTCTGAAGTAAGCTTGCTGTGAAAAACTTAGGGGAGTGTGGGAATAACTTGGGGGGAGGGTATAGAAAGAGAATGATATCAAATATCAGCTCCACGTTGAGGTTGATTTTTGAGCATAAGAACCCCTCAGCATGATGCAATTTTGTTCTTTTTGTTTCCAGAGATGATACTGGGAAGTAGCCAGTATTTGCAAGCCCCGCTTATGAAACAGGCTCAACTATAAATATATAAATGTATCACTTAACTGATTAGATAATTCCTCATTTAATTCTTTCAATGATTCTTGAAATCAAAGGAGGGTTACAATAAATATTTAAGGCAATGAAAGGGTAAGTCACTTGACAAATATCATACAGTTAGTAAAAGTGGGTTTGAGCCTGGGTAGTCTGAGCTCAGAGTCACACGTTACACCTGCCATCCATAGTAGGAATTATCTGGAGGTTGCAGGTCCTATGGTTCCAAATCAATATTTTAAAAATATGTTAAACAAAATATAATATACAGAACCAAAATACCTGGTCTAATACACCACACATACACACACAAACACACACACAGAGTTGATGTGTAAAATGTACTAATTGCTTTGGGTAATTGAAAGGCACTAAGCTATGAAACTAGCAAAGACAGATATTTTTATATAAATGAGCAATGCCCCTCCATCTCTCTGTTTTTGGGAAAATGATCTTTGCGCATGTATGTATGTATATGTGTGTTTGGTGGATTGGTGGATGTGCACATGTCTGTGGAGAATAATGTCAAGTCAGCATTGAGTGTCTTTTCCACCTCGTTTGTTTGTTTATTTGAGATAGCGTCTTTTACTGGACTGACGCTCATCTGGACTAGCCTGGCTGGCTGACCTATAAGCACTAGGGATCCTCCCATCTTCACCCTCAGTATTGGGATTATAGACACATGGCAGATAGACCTGACTTTCTACATGGGTGTTGGGGATTGTCCAACTCTTCATGCTTGTGTGGCATGCACTTTACTGACTGAGTCATTGTCTAGTCCTAAAACTTTATCTTTTATGGGCTGAGTCAAGTTCTAGGGGCTCATCTCTTGCAACTGCTAAATTCTCAACTCCTAGAAACTGATACCATAGGGTTATGACAAAGTTGTTCCCACCTATAACAACCTATACCCTACTCTCCAAATACTGTCAGGATTTTTTACTACGTTAAGAGTCCTCTGTCTTCCAAGCAGGGAAGCCTGCCTCCTGTCCTCAGCTTTGAAGTCTCCTTCATCATTCCAGCCCTGTTATCCAAGGCAGTCCCACCTGCTCATTGCTCCTGCACATGGCCTTGCCCTTCCCAGCTAGAAAGTAGGCTTGGATAATGAGCAGTAGGTATCTTCTTTCAAACCAGCTCACTTTATGAACTGCTATGGTCATCCAAAGTCATGGTCACAAGGGAAGAAAATTAACAAATGACAAGTATTTAAATATCCCAAGGATAAGGGTAGAGTTTCGGGTACACACAGACACACACATATACACAGTGAATAAAGTTGCCTAAAGGCTTCAGAACAATGTAGTTTTGTGCATTGAGGTTTTAAAGCATAATAATAATGTCTACTATCAATCTCGATCTAATTTCAACTAGAAAAGGAGCCAAAAAGCAGCCAGGATTGGATTTATTAACTTAGAAACCCTGTCTAGGCAGTTCATAGAATCTAAGATTTGCTATTATTTTCAGCCCCCCAATTATTTTTGTTTTCAAAATATTTCTGTCTTTCCCACTAGACTGTCTAGTAACGATGGCAGATTAGCATGGAAAGGCTAATTGTCTTGGTCATATTGCAGGGATTTCCCTGACTCAATCGCCAATAATATTTAAGAATTGTTGGGTCTGTCAACACTTTGGGAAGTAAATATGGAAAACACATGCACTAAATTAAAATAACAGCGACGAGAGCACATTTTCCAGGAGCAGATATGTAACTAGTTCTTCCCAAATTTAGGGGATCATTTCTGACAGTGTCATTTCTTCTCTGTAACTCAGAGCAATTCATTGGTGAAGATAATGACCACTTCCCAAATTCATTGGTGAAGATAATGACCACTTCCCAGTCACAGTGGTAGCTAATAAAGATGAAGAATCTGTTACAAGGCAAGACTCTTGGCAGAGAGAGAGAGAGAGAGAGAGAGAGAGAGAGAGAGAGAGAGAGAGAGAGAACAAGTAGCAGACTTCGGTTAAGAGCCTGAGATCACAATGGCCAAGCACCATTGCTTCTTTCTTCACAGTTACAGTGAAGGAACCCAAGGACCTGGAGGAAACAGGAAAAGGACACAACTTCCCAGGAATGTGGGATTAAATGTAAGAGAGGAAGTGATGGGCTTAGGAGTGGGTTAGGAGGAGGCTACTCCTATAATGTGTGCATAGGCCTATGTTGCAGTAGGGTGGGGTAGGGGTGGTAGGGGTAGGGGTGGTAGAGAGACAGGACTTGACCAAGTAATAAAGTTAGGCAGAGACAGAATCTGGGACAGAGGCAAAATGTGATTCCCACAAGTCTTCAGATTTATATTTTGTCTTGTTTTAAATCACATTTATTTATTTATTTGGGGCATGGGAGGGGGCATGCATGTTCACCAAACACAAGTACGGAGGCGGGAGGATAACTTCAGGAAGCTGAGATTTTTCTTCCACTGTATAGGTCCCAGGAATCACACTCAGGATCTCAAGGTTGGCATCAGGTGCCTTTACCTGCTGAGCCATCTCCCTGGCACAGACTTTATGTCATCTCTGACCTCCAACCCACATTTTATTAAAACCTTCAGGTGATCTTATATTGTCTTTCTCTTCTTACTCTTATCAGGGCCTGTAGATAAAAAGAATGTCCACTGGAGTCTGCTTTGGAGAAGGCCATGGGGGTGGCGGGAAGAGTCCGATGGCATCCTGGACTCTGGGTGGGGGTTCAGAGCCACAGTCCAAGCATTACCTCTCTAGCTCAGCATTTGGGGGCGTGCATTTCTTCTACAGAAACAAGACACAGCTTTAAATCCCCGGGCATTCAGGTGTGTTGCACGGCCGTTGGTGGCATGGGTGGGATCATTTGTATTTCGACAAACCAGGCTCAGAGTTAGGCCATCCCGAGTGACTCCTTTGTATTCTGATCTAAAATCCATTCTTAAGCGTGCTTTTGTATTTAGCATAAACAGTGATTTTTTTTAAATACAGGCCACATAAAATTCTGGCCACAAGGGGGCTTCATTTCCCCATTTTCCAAGTTTCTGTAATAGAATACCATAATGTGTTGCCTTGTTTTTAACCCTAAAAATTGAACCATTTAGTTATTTTCCTGCTTGGTTGGACTGGCTTTAGACAGTCCTAGGAATTGAATGAAGGACCCGTATGTGCTAGCCAAGAATTCTCCCCCTGAGCTACACCCTGGCAAGTACTTATCACCCTGAACTGTACTTATCACTCAAAGGAGCTTTACAAGCAGCTGCAGCGGGAGAAGGAAGATGCCATGTCAGTTGCGGTCCTGGAGCGCCACCCAGAAGGGCAGCGAGTTCAGAACGCTTTGCACAACTCTCCTGAGATCTATAACAAAGGGCGGGGGTCTTCAAATGTTAGTATCACAACTTAGATGGCACTGGGTCATAGCTAGACCCAGTATATCCCAGTAGGTTTGGCCGTGGCTCAGCTGCACTTTCGTTTATGAGCAAAGGTGAGTTTGGATGGATTGCCACAGGTTCCAGTGTTGTTGTCTTTAGATACTTATTTTTTGAGCCTTGGATCATTTTCTAATCTGAATTCAAGCGTGAGGTCATTGCTGTGCTCTTCCCACCTATGTGGAGTTATTATGATTTAAAGCTGGGCACTGAACCACGCTGACCTTGAAGCAATGGGGTTGCTAATTGGACTAAACCGGATGTGAAGAGAAAGGAAGATAGGAGGGTGTTTTGTGTTGAGTGACAGGTTTTCCAGTTGTTTTGGAAGACGGTGTGTTCCCGTGGTGAAAGGGGAAGCCCTGTTCAGCCGTAAAGGGACTGCAGTGAAAAATGGGCTTGGGCAGCTTTTCTGTGCTCCTAATTGGAAAAAACAAGTGTTTACAGGTTATAGGAAAAGAAATGGTATCACATTCCCGAATCAATTTTCATTTCTGAAGAAATAAAAATAAGCCACATGGAATGATTTAAAAAATGTAAAATCTGAAACTGGAATGACTGGGCATGGTATTTTTGTTAAACATACCGACTTACATATTTTACAGGAACTGTGACCTTTCCACAAGTTAAATGAATCTTGTGATTTGAACATTCCATTAATTTTGTGTTTCCGGTAGACATTAAAAAGTTGATGTCCTTAGGGTTTGAGGACTTTCTTGGAAGCAGGTGTTGCCTTAGGGTAAACTGAGACTTGGGCCTACTTTCCAGTTGGTCTCTATAGAGCTAGTCTTGGCAGGTGTGTGCCAAGCTGCCTCACACTGGCAAGGCCCCAAATGTGCCATCAGTCCCTCACCTTTCTTTTTCCTGTAACTCTCATGGACACCTGCAGTAGACTCCCAGAACCAAACCACTTCCCATCCTGCGGTGCCTTCAAGCCTCCCTTCTACCATTCTTTCTGGGGCCCTTGTGCCACCCACTGGCAGGTGTCCCTGCCTCTATAGACCATCATGGCTTTAGCCGGAAATTTTGTATGCCAGGTCAGGACTCTACTTGAATTCTCTTCCTGCCCTCAAGGACAAGCTGACATTTTGTCAGTGCGTTTGACCATCTCTTATGTTTTGGAACCTCTGTCTCTTTACCTTGCTTCTTTTCTTCCTGCCCTAATGGCCTCTTCACTCCTCCTACCCCTGAGCTAACTCCAGTGTTTCCCGTGCCATCTTCTTTTCCCACTCCTGAATATGCACATGTGTGCATGGCGTGGCTTCTCTTTCGCCCCATTCGGTCATCCTCCAACAAGCCTCCTGTTTTAACATCCACAGCCCAGAATCACCTTACTAATTTGTTTTGTCTTTTTCATGGTGCAGTGACTTTATAACTCACTATGTTGCCCATTTCTTACTGTGCCTGTTGCCTCTTTTCTGTGTCCTTCTGTGCCCTCTGCTAAAGTAGGGGTTCCACAAGGACACCACTCCTTTGTTTCATCCACTGGCACAGTGCAAGTGTCTAAACTAGTTACTGGCTCATTGTAGATGAACAATCAGTTTGATTAACGGTTGAGTTAAGTTGTTTAAGTAAAGTGCTTGCCATGCCAGTATGAGGACCTGACTTTGGTCCCCAGAATCCGTATTAAAACACCAGACAGCTATGCCCCTGCATTTATAACCCCAGTGCTGGGGAAGTGAAGATGGGCAGATCCCTGGAGCTCTCTGGACAGTTAGGCCAAGGCTAATTTCTGAGCCCCGTGTCAGTGAGAGACCACTGAAAAGCAAACAAAGTACCTGACCCTGAAGAAAGATACCTGAGGTTTTCCTCTGGCCTCCCCAGGCATGTGCATACACACTGTACCTGCATGCACATGAATATGCATACACATCTGCACACATGTGCACACGCGTGCATGCGTGCACACACACACCTGAACACACACACACACCGTGGAAGAGATGGGCATGAGGAGAGAGCAAGAGACAGAGAGAGAGATGTGTAGAAAATGTATAAGGTTTTAACATAAGAGGGAGCCGCCATGTTTCTCAGCTATGGTTTCAGCTGTGAACTATTACTACAGCAAACAGCACAAGAACAAAGAAACCAGACCCTTGTTTTCATGTAAGACAGAATAAAGGGCATAGCAAATGTGCAATGTGCATTTTTCCTCCTCAGCCGTTAAAAGCTGGTGACACCATTAGCTACTGAAAGCAATGTGTAGGTATCCTCAAAGCAACCTAACGAAGTCAACACTGCATGGTCTGAGATTCTGTATGGGGAATTTAGCATGTTCAGCACACAGGGTGCTTTGTAACCATTGGCTCTATAGTTAGACATACATCAGTTCATATGCATTGTTGGGTAATTAATGTTGAGTAAATACTGAATATTTTACTCTAGATTGTTGGCCTCAGACATGTACGTGGCACATAGATATACATGCAGGTAAAACACCTATATGCATAAAATTAAAAATTTAAAAAGCAAATCCATTCTTTAAAAACTCCAGTGGACTGGTTTAGTTGTTTTTCGTCTTTTTACATGGGGCCCAGGATCGTGACTATGTGGGGAGACTGGAATTGGTTCTCTTCTCTTTCAGGTGTGGGTGAATTCTATCACTGAGATGACCAGAGATGACCTATGTGCTGAAGATGGGGACTCTCCCCCACAGGACTTGGTCTACTGGGTCACTCCTCCCAGCAACGGGCACCTGGCTCTCAAGTCTGTTCCTGGCAGAAGCATTCAGAACTTCACTCAGGCGCAAATTGATGAGGGTCACCTCATGTTTGTGCACTCTGGTAAGTCACAGGGCAGAGCAGGGTCAAGTGCATGTGCTCTGAGCAGCGAGTGATGCAGCCGTCATACCTAAGAGGTAAGTTCGTGCGGAGCAGGCACAAGAACATGTGCTCTGAGCAAGCAACGAGTGATGCGGCCGTCATACCTAAAAGTTAAGTCCGTGCAGAGCAGGCTCAAGAACACGTGCTCTGAGCAGCGAGTAATGCGGCCGTTATACCTAAGAGCTACTGACTGAAAAACCACAGGATGCAAAAACTTCCCAAGCTCCGTGATTTTTAAAGAACATATTTAGGAAAGCTAATAAAACCACTGGAGCCTGCACATGCCTCCCCTGAGGCTTACTCGGGAGGGCAGGTAAGGTCAGTTCCCTTCCGTGAGAGCCGTTCCTCCCACTCCACTCACAGGCATAGCATCTCTCTGTGACTCTCCGCTCTTGCCCTGACTGTGAGACTAGCGTAGGTTGAGTCGGACCTCTGCTTTTTACCTCCCTTCCACAAGACAGTATAAAAATTCTAAGAAAGGGCAGGGTCTCTTCTATCCTTAGCCCCTCGAGCAGCAACTAGAACATAGGAGATGCTTCATAAATAAAACTGTTTTGAACAAATGAAATAATTTTGAACACCAACTCTGTACCAGGTAATAACATTCTGGATGCTGGGGTCCATTAGTGAACAAAGCAGCGTTTGTACGAGGATTGTATTCATGAATGAATGTGTGTCACTGTTTTATGAGGTTCTGATGTTGGTTGGGGGCCCTTTCTGCTCCCTGTTAGTCATCAATGAATCAATCCCAACAACATTTGCTGAAAAGGTGGCCCAGGAACTTGGCCAGGGTGGCCTGGTTTTGTCATAAGCCTGTCCTTGTCAATGGACCAGGATGGGCAGCAGCTGGAAGAAGGCATGGGAAAGGAGCGTCGGAACAGATAGCCTGAAAGCTTAAATCGCATCTTTTCCCCGGTTCCTTTAAACTGTCTTCTTTGAGAATGTAGTAAAGACAAGAAAGATAAGACACCTAAACTCAGCGGCAGTGATGTCCCGATGATCTGTGCACCTAACACACAGCTGCCGGAAGAATCTGAACACAGTTGAGCATACGGATGCTCTTGTGTAGTGGTCACAGACTGGAGCCGGGGACTGGGGGGCTTAGATTTATTTCAACACTCTTAAACCTCTTCCATTTGTCAGGCAGCACAGGAGGTGTGGTCACACTGAATATGTCATTTCCCAAGTGCTCCTCAATCCTGTGAGCCATACAGAGTCATGACCCCATTTTTGAGATGAAAAAGCCTACAGCTGGGAAAGGCTCAGGGTGGCCTGCCCCCCAAGCTGCTCTTTCTCCCCCGAAGGACATGGCGGGTTAGGAGACAGGGTTCCCATTTGCAATGAAGAACAGAAACGACAGTAAGCTCTCTGGTTTGATTGACTTGTCAGCTACCAGGTCAATATTTGCTTTTAGTAGCTAGAGAAAATAGCTTCTTTTAAAAAAGAAGAGGAGGAGGAGGAGAAAGAAGAAGAAGAAGAAGAAGAAGAAGAAGA